>JAHWFP010218049.1:24497-37848 GCA_023313725.1 Lithobius niger | reverse complement strand
CCCCCCCCCCCAAAAAAAAAGCGATACATAATGACCGCTCCCTAAGCATGCCTCCTTGAAATCGCCAATAAATTAATATACGTAACATAGTCGGCAACGATAGGACGTAAATTTCGACATCAACACATAATGAAGACCCCCAGAATCTTTTATTTGGTCAACTTTGTTCAAATAAAACTAACGTGTGGGTATTTTATATCGCAGCAACAGACAAGAGACATTGATGATCATAACGTGCAGTCATTTGCGAAGTGTGTTTGTTTACCTCTAGTCGCTCCAATTTTGCCTTTTAGCATTTGTACGATGTGTCGCATGGCGCGGCTCCGAAATGAGTATGATCTAGCGTCGGATGTGACGTCATGCTTGTTTCACAGAGCAATGCGCGCTGCGGTCGTGTGAACTATATTTTAGCGCAGTTGACGTATGAGTAAAGCGGCCAGGACGGAGGGATTTATGTGCCTTTAACCTCACATATATGTTGGTTACAGACTTAGTACGATATTTTTTATCTTGTTTGTTGGTAGCCTACCCCAAATGCTATGAAAAATGTCCGACTTTTCTCTATCGCCATTCTCTGCGTAGACAAAACTTAACTCGTAATTTTCAATAGTCTTTTTACTAAGCTGGTTTATTTAACCTTTTGAGTTTAATCTTTTGCCCCCGGATCACTACCTCTGCTTAGCCTTCCTTCAGCAACGTTTTAAACGAACGTGAATTTTATTTGTTGTAAATAGTAAACTGAAAACTCGACCGTGACTACCAACAATCTGCATGCAAAACAAACGATCTGTTCCTTCTATTAAATTGCGAAAGTCTAACTGTGCATTACACTTCGTCCCCCTTCCTTCAATAGTTGCAGTGCATAACACTGTAGTTTAATATTTTGTACACCAAAACTCCCAAAGTAACTAAAAATAACATTTTGCCGGCCCCCAGCCAGGCCGGCTAAAAATAGTTTCTTTTGCTGAAAAGTACAATACCTGTCAATTTTAGCATTGTTGCCTCAACGATGCTGTCCTTGCCTTGAGATTTCAGTTCGCGATGGCCACCTCAGCAACCCGCTAGCGCGTGCGCGATCCTCCCTATAAGAATGCGTCCCCCGGAGGGTTTGGCATCTCATTGTCTCAAGTTGCGTCAAAAGGTGACACCTGAGGGGAGGCAGGGTGGGCCTGAAGGTATTGTACTTTTCAGCAAAAGAAATCATTTTTAGCCGGCCTGGCTGGGGGCCGGCAAAATGTTTTTTCTTTATGCTGCAAAGTACAATACCTGTCAATTTTAGCATTGACAGGCTGACCTCGTCAAAGTTGGTGGCGGGCACCTTTTGACTGAGTACCCTGGGGTGCGGAGGATGGCGGCGGGGTTTTACATAGGTGAGGCTTGGCGCATGAAGGCTCTATGCCGAACCTGGTAAAACCTACCTCTTCTCTTATAAACAGAAAGGTAAAGGGAGTTTTTTTTTTTTTTTTGGAAGAGGTTCTGCAGGGGAGGTACCCAATGTGAGTTTTTTTTTTTAAACTGGGTTGGAAATTGACTTAAAACGTAAGAGGAATGTAAGTTTTTTACCTATAAACTTGGTGTATGGATCCTGTTGTGGTGGTCTTGTGGGCCTCGGGGTACCAGGTTCGTGGGGGATGTAGCGGAGGTACGTGGGTCCGGGGTCGTAGAGGAGTTGGTCTGGGGTGATCACTAGTAGGTGGGTGGTGACTAGAATCCAGTTCATATGGCTGGTGTGGGGGGGGCAGCATCCAGTTGTCATCTTTTGATTTAAAAGGGTTGAAGAGTGAGAAAAGGTTTTTTTTTTTTTGGAAAAGAAATTTTGAGAGCGGCTTTGGGAAGGGCGAAAGGAGGGATGATTAAGGTAGAGTGATGTGATGTGGGACCCAAGGCCGAGACGGGGGTCCGTCTTTAGGAAGGGGTGTTGCGGATTCCAAAGTGGCACCCCTTGGCCTTGTGGCGGCAGAGGTCACAAGGTAATTCAGATGTTTTATGGCTTGAAAGTTGGGTCATGAGGGGGTGCATTGGGGTGAAAGAGTCAGCATTGTCATATTGCCATAAAGAGAAGGAATGAACTTGGAGGTCCGAGATGTTTGAAGTCAGTGAGTCCCATGTTTCCGTGATGTTAGCATGGAGCGAGAGGTCTGTTGAATCGAAGCGAATCGATCACGGGTCTAGACGGAAAAGATGAGGTGGGGAGCCTGGGGTCCGACGGGCGGATGTCCAGCAGGGGATGTCGAAGACGGTTGGGGCGCTTGTATGATGGTCGGGTGTGTTTTGCGAGAGTCAGGTTCGTTAGACCCCATGGTGCGAGATGGAGGGGTTCGTTTCGGCCCGAGTGGGGTGGTGGGGAAACCGTGCGAGAGGCAATTTGTGTTTCCAGGGATTCCAATCGTTCAAGAGTCTGAGGTTCTCGGCTCTGAGGGAAGAAACTTGCGAAGTCAAGAAGTCGATATGTGCCTGAGTGGCATCGAGAAGAGGTTTGACTTTCTCGTAATTAGATACAAATTGGCGTTTAGCTCCATCATGAAGGCGTAGTTTGTGTTTTAAGGATGTTAAGAGTTTTACATGGTCGATTCCCGGTGGAGCTTCTGAGCACAAGAAGGGGGTTGGGTAAGAGAGGATCGAATGGAGGGGTCTTGGGATCCCGTATCTAGTGGAACGGTGTCAGACGGATGCTCAAAATCGGACGTTTTTCCCGGGGAGCAGGGTGTCATGGGGACGTCGAAGGCCGTGTCGTCGAAGACTTCATCGGGGTTTGTCGAAATTTCCCCCAGGGGTGAAGAAGGAGTGTCAAAACCTGGAGATAGGGTGATAGAGGGCCCAACGTGCTTCACCGGTGATTCCTCTTGGGGTGAGGAGTTATCGTCCGAAGTAGCGGTGGATGGAGCCGCGGACGAATGGTCAACAGGCTCCCTAAGCCAGGAGGCGTTGGAAGCAGGGGAGTCGAAGGATGGCACATGTGATGATTTTCCGGGTGTTACGGGAATGGTCTAAAGCGCATTCTTCGTAAGAACCGACGTGAGTAAAGGGGATGATACTAATCCTGTCCCTGTAGTATACTCCCGTAGAAATTTTAGTTCTGATTTGTCTAACCAATTGTAGGGGCTTTAGTACTTAGAAAAGAACCAAAAAAAACTTGGGTAGACTTTACCACAGACCGCACGAGATTCTACAGACGCCATTTTACAAAATGGCTGCCGCCAATCTTCTTTTTTGCCTATTTCAACATTTAGAGCGCTTACAGTCTCCCTTGATGTGTCTACATATATGTTTTTTAGGTCAAGGAATCTGAAAGTAAGGTTCCCATGATCCTAGGACTGATGTATTAACCCCATCAATAGTCTGCACAAGATTCTACAGATGCCATTTTCAAAATGGCTGCCGTAAACCTTCTTTTTTGCCTATTTCAACAATTAGAGCACTTGCAGTCTCCCTTGATGTGTCTAAATGTATGTTTTTAAGGTCAAGGAATCTGAAAGTATGGTTCCCATAATCCTAGGACTGATGTATTTACGCCGTCAATAGTCTGCACGATATTCTACAGACGCCATTTTACAAAATGGCTGCCGTCATTCTTCGTTTTTTGCCTATTTCAGCTTCTGTAGCACTTACAGTGTCCTTAGATGTGTCTAAATATATGTTTTTTAGGTCAAGGAATCTGAAAGTAAGGTTCCCATAATCCTAAGACTGATGTATTTGCCCCATCAATAGTCTGCACGAGATTCTTCAGACGCTATTATACAAACAGGCTGCCATTAATCTTCTTTTTTGCCTATTTCAGCATTTAGAGCACTTGCAGTCTCCATTGATGTGTCTAAATATATGCTTTTTAGATCAAGAACTCTGAAAGTAAGGTTCATATAATCCTAGGACATATTATTTACCCCCGTCAATAGTGTGCACGAAATTCTATAGTTGCCATTTTACAAAATGGCTGCCGTCAATCTTCTTTTTTGCCTATTTCAGCTTTTAGAGCACTTACAGTCTTCTTTGATATGTCTAAATATGTGTTTTTTAGGTCAAGAAATCTGAAATCCTAAGACTGATGTTATTACCCCATCAATAGTAGTAAGAACTAGTAGTAACATTTTTGTTTTCATGTTACAACAAACAAAACAATGTTTACATTATAAAATAAAAAAACTCAATAGCAGCTTAACATCGCAACTGTTTTGGGATGTTTTACATTTCCATAATTGACTGTATATTATTCATTCTTTTTATTTCTCTCATTTTTCAAGTTTAAATATTCCAGCTATTTTTGAAAAATAATACATTTCGTGCTGGTCTGACATTCACTCTATGGTTCCAGAACTTTTGAGAATGCCTTTGGTACTAACAAGTGTTCAATTATATTAACACAGGGCAAATGTGTCACTTTTAAGGGTATGAGAACCTAATTTACCAGAGTAAATTTATGTAATGAGTATACTCTACATGCTTTCTTCCATATCCACTAAAAAGTCAAGTGTATTTAGTCTTAGTGCACTTATTTTCACACATCATGGAAACATTTAATATTTTTGTTTTGCATGTGTAGTAAAACAGAAGAGAAATGGATGAAAAACAAGCACCAGGAAAGCAACTTGCATCTGTTAATCAGAAAGGAACTGATATCAGTTTTGATCTACAAAAGTACATTATCTGCTAGATAGTGGGCACCGACAAAGTAGTTGGTACGAATAATGGAAGAAAAGAAATTCGAGAATCTGCTGAGATTAGACAAGATATAATGGAGAAAAGACAAGTTACAGTGCAAGATGAGTTTGTATGTTATAATGTTACAGACAGTTGCTGTAAATCATATGCTTTGAACAAAACACTTGGTACTTTCAAATGCAATATATTTAGAAGAAATTTTTTTCTGTTGTGCTTTTCAACTGTGTGTACTGTACTCATATTTCTTTAAATATCCCTCCAAACACGATTTGTGGTAGAACAAGTCTGCACCAAATACTTCAGTGTCTGTCTCCAGATCAGCTACCCAATTGTAAGCATCATCTTGAAAACAAAAAGCAGCTTCTAATAACTTGTTTGCTCTTCCTGATTCACTTATACGAAACTTCTCCTGCACACCATACGAACTTATACGAAACTTCTACCTGACCACAAACCGTATATCTTAGAAGTGTGGATGATATGACTGAAGAAGGAAGAGCTCGTGGGGTAACCTAGTTTTACGTGATGTTTCAACTTTAGAAGTTTGTTTAGGTTCCAAATCTTCATCTTTTTCAACTTTTTCGTCCTGAATTTCAGCAATCTTATCAAGTGTTTTGTTCAAAGTATATGACTTATAGCAACTGTTCGTAATATACAAACTCATTTTGCACTGTAACCAGTTTGTCTTTTATCCACTATATCGTGTCTAATCTCAGCAGCTTCTCGCATTCTTTTCTGCCATTATTCGTACTAACTTCTTTGTCGGTGACCACTATCTGGCAGGTAATGTACTTTTGTAGATCAACACTGATATCAGTTCCTTTCTGATGAACAGACGTTGCTTTCCTGGTGTTTGTTTTTCATCCATTTCTCTCCTGTTTTACTTTACCTGCAAGACAAACATATTAAATGTTTCTATAATGTATGAAAATAAGTGCACTAAGACTTCACACACTTGATTTTTTAGCGGATATGGAAGAAAGCATGTAGAGTGTACTCGTTACATAAATTTACTCCGGTACTAATAAGCATAAAATCGTGTGAAAATTAGGTTCTCATACCCTTAGAAACGACAAATTTACCCTGTACTAGCATAATTGAACAATTGTTAGTACCAAAGTCATTCTGAAAAGTTCTGTATCCATAGAGTGAATGTCAGACCAGCACGAACTGGAAAATTTTAACTTGAAAAGTGAAAGAAATAAAAAGAATGGATATATGCAGTCAATTGTGGACATGCAAAACACCCCAGAAGAGTTTTTCATTCTACAATATAAACATTGTTCTGTTTGTTGTAACATGAAAAAAATAAATAAAATGTTACTACTATTGAAGGGGGAAATACACCAGTCCTAGGATCATGGGAACCTTACTTTCAGATTCCTTGACCTAAAAAAAAATATATTTAGACACATCAAGGAAGAATGTAAGTGCTCTAAAGGCTGAAATAGGCAAAAATAAGAATATTGACGGCATCCATTATGTAAAATGGCGCCTGTAGAATCTCGTGCAGACTAATGATGGGGTAAATACATCAGTAAATACATCAAGGGAATATTACTTTCAGATTACATGTCCTAAAAACATATATTTAGACACATCAAGGGAGACTGCAAGTGCTCTAAAAGCTGAAATAGGCCAAAAAGAAGACTGACGGCAGCCATTTTGTAAAATGGCATCTGTAGAATCTCTTGCAAACTATTTATGGGGTAAATACATCAGTCCTAGGATCATGGGAACCTTACTTTCAGATTCCTTTACCTAAAAAATATATATTTAGACACATCATGAAAGACTGTAAGTGCTCTAAAAGCTAAAATAGGCAAAAAAGAAGATTGACGAGTCATTTTGTCAAATAGCGTCTGTAGAATCTCGTGCAGAATATTGATGGGGTAAATACATCAGTCATAGGATCATGTGAACCTTACTTTCAGATTCCTTGACCTAAAAAAACCATATATTTAGATACATTAAGGGAGACTGCAAGTGCTCTAAAAGCTGAAAATGGCAAAAAAGAAAATTGAAACGGCAGCCATTTTGTAAAATGGCGTCTGTAGAAACTCGTGTAGACTATTGATGGGGAAAATACATCATTAGATTCCTTGACCTGAAACTTATATTTAGACACATCAAGGGAGACTAATGCTCTAAATGTAGAAATAGGCAAAAAAAAGAAGATTGATGGCAGCCATTTTGTAAAATGGCGTCTGTAGAATCTCGTGCGGACTGTGGTAAAGTCTACCCAAGTTTTTTTGGTTCTTTTATAAGTACTAAAGCCCCTACAATTGGTTAGACAAATCAGAACTAAAATTTCTACGGGAGTATACCACAGGGACTGGATTATACCGGGTGTGGAGTTGTTGAAGGTATGGCAACACTAGAAGGAGAAGTGGAAGCAGCTTGATCTTCTTTAATCTTCTTTAGGAGGTGGGCTCTTTGGTTACGCTGCTTTTTTCGCAAGGCAGAGGCTCGATGCGATGCTGCGATGAGGCGCCATTCAGCTAGGGGAATAGTCACGCACGTTGGACACGGGATGTTATAAAAGTCACATTTGCGGTGAAATTGGCACACCGTGCGATGGGGATCACGGCGTGCCGGGTTGCAGAGACCTGGACAGGAGCAGGAACCTGGGTCGTCGATGATAGGAAGTCTTTCAAGGAAAGGGTCTTTACTGGAGAAACTTTGCGCTTGCTTGATTTTCACCATGGTTGACGAGCGACAGGACGCAGAGAACGCTAAACAAGCAGTGGCCGTGACGCGGTGAAAGGGCGGGAAAAAATCCCGAAGCGACAGTCGGTAAAGGGAGCCTCGGTTTGAGGATATGAACTTCCGGTCGTGGAGTGAGCGGTGCGTGGTAGAGAAAGACGACAGAGGCTGTCGGAACGAAGGCGCGGGAGTGCGCCGGACCAAGTGGCGAGACGGGGGTCGAGAGTCGGAACGAAGGCTGTAGGGTGACGAACAGCCGAATATGATATTGGTAGGGGAAGACGGCGTGCAGTGGCCGTAGTCCAGGACGACGGGGTTAAACTCGATGAAGGGACGTGTCAAGGCGATAAGGAATGACGGAAAAAGACAGGTCGGGTTGTGATGGACCACGTGGAACCGGATCGGACACCGAAGTCCCAGGCGTAGAGGGAGAACAGCACGTAAGCACGGCCAGAACAGGGCCTCGGTCTGTCCGGGAGTACGGGGAGTGATGGCGTCAAGATCGGTCCGAAGGTTACCAGAGCCGAGGGCTGGAGGGGTGGAGTCGAGGGTGACGACTAAGTACTTGGTGGTTCAGTATCTTACATGGGTGGGGGGGGGGGAGCCGGAGGGAGCCCCGACAAACGTTGTCCCCATGGCATCAATGGGTGGTGAGGCAGAAGTGCCGGATGGGGCGGACGTAAGGGGGAGAAGGCCATGACGGTGAGTGTCTCGTGGACGGCAGTAGACACAGAGTGACAAGTGTCGAACGGGACGAGAAGAGCGAGGCGGTTCCCGAGTGCGGCTTAGCGGGGGATTACATCTTCGGCGGACAACACCGTGGCCGAGGCGGCAACGTCGTATGGGGCAGGAGGAGCCTGGCGGTACGGGTGTAGAGCAATTCTGGAGACAATGGGAGGGACCCACGGCGTCTCCAATCCCTTCAAGCGGCATCGAGCACGGGCAGCAACGAGTAAGGCAAACCGATGGTTAAGGAAACTTAGGTGGCCCTAGAGTGGAGCGGTCCCGGGGACACGAGGAGGGAGCCAAGGTGACTTCAATGACTGGAGATGATGACAGGCGTATGGAGACGCCGGCGGTTCGAGCGGAAAGATCCCGGTAGACAACGGGAGGGCCACAGCGACTTCAAAATCCAGGGTGCCGACAGGAGGCGAAACGGGCGTGTCGTGCCGGGTAGGTGTCGTGTCGCCGGACGAGTGGGGAGCGGCGTTCGGGTGTGGGGTGATGGGAGGTGAGGCCGATGGTGTCGGAAAGGATGAATCGGCCAGACGGGGATGCCGTTTAAGTGTGGAGCGATCCCGGGAAACAACGGGAGGGAGCCACGACGACTTCCATCCAGGGCGACGACAGAGCGTGAAGCGGGGTGTGTCGTGCCGGTCAGGACGAGGAAAGGGTAGCCGTTGAAGCGTGGGGCGATCCCGGGAGGCAACGGGAAGGGAGCCAAGATGACTTCAATCCTGAGCGACAGGAGGCCGTGTCGTGTGGCGGAACGACGGCAAACCGAGCCGTTAGTGGAGGCATCGTAGGGGCCCTGGTTTAACGAGCCCACCTACGAGACGAAGGTTCCAAAGAAGGACGAAGCAGACAGCAGCCGCCACGACGGCTCGAGACAAAGAGATGGCAAACCCTCCGGGGGACGCATTCTTACAGGGAGGATCGCGCACGCGCGAGCGGGTTGCTGAGGTGGCCATCGCGAACTGAAATCTCAAGGCAAGGACAGCATCGTTGAGGCAACAATGCTAAAATTGACAGGTATTGTACTTTGCAGCATAAAGAAAGCCAATTTTCCATTGTCAAACAGTTCAAAACTCGTTATTGGCACATGTGTACATAGTCCCTGTTCCTTCAAACGGCTCCCAAGCAAAAGCCTTTGTTCCCCCGACTTCTCCTCCCACTTTCCATTGTTCTCAAAGCCCTCAGCCAATCAGACCCTTATAGCTCTCCTACCCGTCCAGGCTTTGGCAACGAAAATCCGATGCTCTGGCATAAAAAGCCCCCATCCATAGCACAGCTCACAGATCTAAAACAAGTGGTGGTCACGGCCGGTCAGGAGTGGAGATGCCGCGTTCTGAAGGTTGCCATGCCGGGCAAAGGTAGTGGTCAGTATGTCGTACTAGTTTAAATTGAAAGTTTACTTTTAGGACCCCCATTCTAAATTTTATAGTTTAATTTTAACTTACCTCTTGTTTTAAAATTTTACAGTGGAGTAAGCCAAACGGCATTTTCGGTCTTTACTTGCTGTAATGTCAGAGTGGTTCTCTTTCTAAAAACCAATGTTCCTTTGTTTATCTTAAACCACGTTTTAATTTAAACGGCAGACAGTGGCTCTTGAGGATTCGGGAATTTGTTTGCGAGAGATTTTTCTGTCTGGGTTAATTGTATAATTTAGCAGATGTGGTTATAAATTAACCCTTAGACATGCCATTTTTTTTCTGGTGATTTCCTTTTTTTTTTTAACTCCCATATGATAGTTTTCCTTCGCTAGCATACAGTGAACGTGAGACTGATAAACCTGTTGCACATAATGTCCTGCTACGAAAATTATGCATTCATCAAAATTTGGTTTTGTTGCCATCAATCATGACATATGCGCTGACCACACACTTATGGCTAGGGACGGTATTCACTTGATCAGTAAGGGAAAACATTGTTTAAGTAGGGAATTAATCTCCCTTCGTACCAAGGTGGAAAACTTTACTCCCAAATAATTAGCAAAGTTTTCCACCTTGGTACGTAGGGAGATTAATTCCCTCCCAAATAATTAGCAAGCCCACTACATCGAAGGGTGCAACCTTTGTGTTTCACCTTTAGCAACATCTATCGTGTCTCGATCTTTTTAGATGTTTAACTCTTAATCCAAGAAGCCTTCTAAAAGATTGGAATTGCTTCCACGTGCTACTGTTAAGCAACACTTAAGATTTAATATTTGTGGGCTCCACGATAGGGTCACAGACGCTATGTTGGTGTCCTCTTTTAATTATGGGGTGGTCCGTCGTGACCGTGAGGGGGGGGGGGTGTCTCCTTATTTTATTTAAGTTGGGGCTGAAAGTATTGTATGACCATCTACCAACTAATGTCGAGGCTGTGTCGGTTCTCCTCTCGGAATTCAAGCTTCAGTTTTTGTTGTGCTACTTACTACCAAATGGTTTTGCTCAGAGCTTGATAGTCGATTTGTGCGCATTCATTTTGGGTGCTTTTAATCATAGGTTTTCTGTGGTATTGTTACGTGATTTAAATTTGTCAACGGGTTTTTTGGGGTCTCCTAGCCCCACTGGGCCTATCTCAGCATGTAAAGGAGCCTACCCGGGGCACAAATTTCTTGGATCTTATTTTGTCGCAAGATGATCGACTTATTTTTGCAGTCAAGGTACTGGACCATCTGGGTACTAGCGATCATTGCATGGTGTCTATTTGTGTTCATTGAACTTTCTCTTTGCTAACTCAACCACACATGTCTGTGGGCAGGATTATTTTCGAAGATTGCGATTAACGCTGGCTGGAGTTGACTGGAAGCCCTTAATTTGGGTCAGTCAAATAGTATTGACCACGCATTGTTGAGCTTTTTTTGAGGTCTTACAAACTTCCATAATGATGGCAACTGTTTCCTGTGTACTACTACACAAATGAAACCATCAAAACTAGTCAAACTTGGCCGGGCTAAGCTAAAATTTTGGAAGAAATGTAAAATGAGTAAAACTGCCAAATCTTTTAAATGCTACGATGACTGCCACTTAGAGTATGCTGCTTATGCAATGGATTGGCAACGTGAAAGGGAAGTTAAAACAATTTCTGAGGGAGTGTTTCAGCTCTCTGACATTTTCGTAAAAACACTGGTACGCTACCACCCTTTAAAAGGGAGACACCATTATTTCAAATAACTACGAAAAAGCAAATGTGTTAACCAGATTTTTGCATTAAATAGTATTAATGATGATCACTTACCTTTGCCATTGAATTCCTCAGACATCGTCGTACCGACCTGCGCAACAGGGTTGTCTTCTCAGAGACTAGTTCTGGAGACCATACAAAGGATTAAACCAAGTCATGCTATTGCCCCAGACGGTCTGCTTTTTTTTATAAACAGATTGCAACTAACATCTGCTCCCCGTTGACTGATATCTTCAACCTTTAGTTCATATTGGGGGATATACAGTCAGTCTGGCAAACTCCTAACGTTACCCGTCTGTTTAAGAAGGGAAACGCTTCAAGACGACCAAATAACTATCGTCCAATTTCACTCACGGTGGTGCCGTGCAAGATCATGGAATCCATTGTCCGTGCGTGGATGTTGTGTTTTCTTGAGTGTAAATAATGTAATTCTTGGTGACCAATTCGGCTTTATGCCGGGTAGGTTGTCTACTCATCAGCTGGTAATTTCCTTGGATGCATGGACGAGTGCACTTGATATTGGGGTTACCTCCGATGTAATATATTTTGACTAGTTGTTTAAACTGGAAAACTCTGGTTTCAGAGGTAACAAATTAAAATAGATAACAGCTTTTATTAGTGGCCGCTCACAGAGGGTCCAAATTGAGGCTATTTTATCTTCCAGGGTTGACGTAATCATTAGGGTTCCACAGTTCCGTGTTGGGCCCACTGTTGTTTGTGATTTACATAAACGATCTCCATTGCATCAGACATGGTATTCAGAATCTCAAATTCGCTGACGATTTGAAGTTGGGCAATACAATTATTGATGCACTTGATTGCAGCGCCTTATTCCTGGAGATTAATCAAGTATATGATTGGGCGGCGATTTGGCAGCTACCACTGTCGAAATCAACATGTTCTAACTTTCATGTTGGGAGACAAAACCTAGCATTGCCTTACACCCTAAATAGTTTTGGACTGCCCGAAATGTTTAAATAATCCGCTATTTGGGTGTGTGGTTTACCTCCGACCTGAAAGCTTCTCTTCACTGTAACAAGAATTGTGCTCTGGCTTTCCGGCGACTGCCTGTTGTGAATCACTGTTTTACTTCTGAGAGTGTTGATACTAATATTTGGGCCTATTAAGACATTCGTGCGACCTTTGCTGGAGTATGATAGCCTGGTGTGGTCCCCGTACTTGCTGATGGATATTGACTGGCTGGAGTCTGTCCAGCGAAGGTTCACGAGAAGTATTTCCACTATAAGGAAGCTTCCTTCAAATGAACGATTAAAGAAACTCGACCTGGAGCCATTGGAGCTTCGACGATTAATTGCTAACTTGGTCCAGACTTTCAAAATTTTGAGGGGTTTCGTCAACGTGGCTATCCCATTGTTTGAGCTTAATAATGTGGCGTCGACTAGGGGACACTCACTTACGCTTACATCTTTTGGGATCCGACCTAGACTGCCGTAGATTTTTTTCTCTTCAGGTTGTGCCGTCTTGGAATTCCCTCATGGAGGGGGTTGCAGAGGTCGAATTTCCAAAATCCGGGTGCAAATTTGCACCCTAAATCTGTTACTGGGGTTGAAAAAATTCTTCAGAGTGCACGTATATGGACATTGTTACCTGTTAAAATGTGGAATTTTTCCTTTACCGCCCCTCTTGTCCCTTAGCATCCCGGTAACCACGTTACGGAAGATTTTCCATACACGTGAGTGCAAAACAAAATGTAAACCAGCAATGTGGTCTCCTACTTAATAGCCATTGAAAATTCTAACATTCAGCATCTCAATAAAATGTACGGTTTTTCTGCACTTTGCTTAAAACTGACGTAGCTTCACTATTCAACTGAAAAACCGTCACATAGTTTAACCAAAATGTAGTAAAAAATGGTGTTTAACTTTTTTGGAAGAAATGGTGTCACAGGAAATGTAATTCTAAGCTATTTAAAATGCCGCAAGTCTGTAGCTTGTGCGGTTCAAAAGTTATGAAAAAATTCAACTTTGGTGTGCAATTTTGCACTCCAAGAGTTGCTTCTGGAGTGCAAAGTGAGATTTTGGAGTTGAATTTGTCCCTGTGCATCCGAATATTTCGACCCCTGGATTGTTGGATCTAACAC
>JAHWFP010218049.1:12138-24487 GCA_023313725.1 Lithobius niger | reverse complement strand
ACAGGACTTATTATTTTCCAAGTATAAAAACATTGAAACCAGAATTTAAAAAATGTTTACTTAGTAACTAAATGTAATAATTTGAAAGATTGAATAATGAACAACAGCAAAAAAACTAAACAGGAATTTAAGAAGTTAACTATATATTGTACTAATGTAATGAATTAATTTATTGTATATACCTTACTTATTGTATTTATTATTTCATGTTTTGTGTATTGCTGCTCTTACAAGTTCTACATGAACTTCGAGCTTGTCTCATGCAATAAAATTATTATTACTATTATTATTATTATAAAAAGGTAATTATTCTCCATCTCTAGGTTGGGTGTATTGCGGTTCTTCTAGTTGAAGGCAGTACAGGGAACTGCACTGTTTTATAGTTTAACTGTAATTCTCAAAGTAACTTGTATTAATAAACAAAAACGGAACGTTAAATGTTTAGAGTAAGGGTCTAAAAGTCAAAACCTAGAAGGAACACGGACAAGCTTTGACAGTCAGGGTGTAGGTGTAAAATTTTATATCCACCCAAAACCAAAACTGGCAGAAAAACCCGCCAAGTTTCCAAAAACGATCGGCCTTTAAGGTAGTGATATCAATCAACCAAGGAAAGGCTGCCAAGGTCAATCCCATTAGCTTAATCACACCGACTAATAGTTCGAAACTTAAATGAAAACTTGAAGATTGCTACTCGCTGTAGCAATCTTCAAGTTTTCATTTAACGTCCAACGTATTATTGGGTGTGATTAACTTGGCTAATAGGATTGACCTTGGCGGCTTTTCCTTGGTTGAATGATATCACTACCTTCAGAGGCCGAGCGTTTTTGGAAACTTGGCGGTTTTTTTCTACCAGTTTTGGTTTTGGGTGGATATCACAACTTTCATACGACTGAACGTACACAAGGGTACACCGTGTTATCTTCATCTGTGGCTTTTTTCTAGAGGAATTTTATTTCTAAAAATTATTTTCACATTTCTAATTTTCAAATTTACCATTGCCAATTAGCCGTTAGATTAGCCAAATTGCCACGGCTTAATTTATTGTATGACCACTCTTCACTTGTTTAAGTTGCTTCAATCCCATTTTGGGACACACTGGCTAACAATCGCTGATTTCATTCGCTTCGCTCACTCAATCAGCGCATCCCCTTCAGTTGTTTTGTTTATCCCTGCACCTTCCCCTTAACTTTTCAAGATTTCATTGACATTTAGTCATACAGAAACCCCCCGAGGTCGCTGTTACTAAAACAGCAGAACGCGAAGCATTTTATTTTTGGGTTATTAACAAAAAACCCGTTAGCTCATGGATGCTCGTATTGTTGCGTAACCACAATCTAACGTGCATCCTTTTATTCTTACGCAATCCATGGCAACGTTAATATTTCCTTATTTTGTCCTTCGTTGCAGTTCAGTTCGTGCAGGCTTTTACAATAAATCTAAAGACCAGTGTTGATTGTTCAAGACATTGTTGCTTGAAATAGTTGGTTGCAACTTGGAAAAGAAACGAAATTTAAAATCGCTGGTGGGGATTTTAAAAACCCTCCCACGCATTTGTCCTGACCCCTACAACTCTCAAACCAACAAAAGAACCATGCTCGGATCACCATGCATCCGTGTGCCTAAATTCAGCTACGTAGGCCTTCTCAATTTTGCGCTAGCCGTGAGCAAAAAGTCCATGGGAAAAATCTTATTAGCTAGCCAGCTAGCTAAACAGTAACATAAAAACGTTAGCGACGCATCTTTTTCTCTATGATTGGTGGACCCATCCTTTAAATTTTAGTTTTTCTTAATCTCTGACCCTTCCCCTTACATTTTCCACAATTTGAAACATTTCTGTCGCATTGGGATTTATCCTCAACATGCCAAAATATGCTTTCAGTTGCTTACAGTTAACAGACACATGTCTGCTAGTGAGCCGCCTTTTTATCATTAACAATCAATTTTTTTAACAATAGGATGATCTACTGTTACTTGGCGGTGACACACTAGCATGTGTCTAGATCAGTACAAGGCTGGTAAGCATTAGACCTTTACTTCCTAGTGGCCAGCTTTCGTCCTTAAGAATTGGAAAGCAATAAATGCATTTTGACGAAAAACTAAGCGATCCTCCAGTAGTAGTGTGGTTTATGTTCCATGCGTTGCTTTATGTTGAAAAGTTTATTTGTAGGCTTGGTAATATGACAGCGTACACGCAGTTGAGAGCATTATTGGTCGTTATCAATTACCTTAATACTACGATATTCGTATAAATATAGCCTTAAAGAAAGTTCTTTAACACGTTTCGTCCAAATGGGCCAGAATTATATTTACAAAGTTCGATTTACAAAATTGCCTTACTAAATCATTAAGCAAGTCCAATGTTAGTGGGGTGTGCGTGTCCTGGCTTGCTTTAGGTTGAAATGTTTTTGTTTTTTGGTTTAGTAACATAGACAGCGTATTCACAGCAGAGAGCATAGGGTGTCATCAATTACCTTAAATGTACGAAATTCGTATGAAGCTAATCAAAAATTCTAAAGCATAAAAAAATTCTTTAAAGATATTCCAAAAACAAAGACAACCTGCTACAACCATTCATACACACATTCTGTCCGAATAGACTAGAACTACACATACCACCGCGTAGTAAGGGTCTAACGCTTACCAGCCTCTTACTGACAACATTTTTTGTCCGTGCTCCTTCTAGGATTTGACTTGTAGACTCTTATTCGTAACATTTAACGTTCAGTGTTTGTTTATTATATGAATAATGGTTAACTAAGTAACACCCCGTTAGTAGTACAGCATCATCAGTACAGTATGTATGTTGGAGTTTGTAAGGCACACGCTGTGAGTAGAAGTGATCTGTTGCAGCTACAACTTTATTCAAAAAATAAAGAGTGTTTCACCTACAGGACACATAAAGAAGCACAGCAGCTTTTCTTTTAGATTAAATTTCAATACATATTTATTCGTACAAATGAAATACTTTTTTTTTTTTTTTTTTTTTACATAAAGTGATAAATACTGAAGGCTATAAAAAATAAAGGATGACAATTCATTTATAAATAATTTTTTTCACCAGAGCAAATTTGCCAAATTTTCTTGAATCTGAACCTTTCATTTCAGTGAATTTTAGGCGTGTGAGTGTGCGGGTTACATTTGAGAGCACCTTTTTTGTTTCACTTTTGCCAAACAGTGACCATTATTATTTTTTTACAGCCCTAATATTTACCAATGCCAATTTCAACCGAACCTACAAATGATGGTAAAATTAAATATCGACCCAGCCTTAATACCAGAGCAGCTTTTGATTGCAAGTCAGTTGTTGCTGCTACTACTACTACTATTGCTGGTGCTGCTGCTGCTACTTGATGATCGACGATTTCTTCTTTTCTTTTTATAGCTATGCTTTTTGTTTTTTTTAGAATGCCTGTAACAAAAATCGGATTCATTAGCAACAAGGAAAATTGCTACGTTGTATTCCTTCACTTGGTTCTATAATTTTAAAACATTTTATAAACTGCATCAAGCACTAAAGACAAGAAATGGGTTTATTAAGTATTAATGTAAACTAGCGGAGTCGCTCGCTCATTCCGCGTCGTCTCGATACCCTCTCCCTCCCCTTCCCCCCCGGCTCGCCCCCCCCCCCATTTCATTTGCCGTTCGGTCGGTAGATGGCATCGTATGTTCGCGCTGCTGGCCGTTGCGTTCCGGGCGCAGCTACTATCTCAGCCGGGCTTGGCTGCTACTCTTATAATCAGGGTTCGTCCATTTCGGCTGAATGGATTTCAAGGACTTGTAAGGACTTTTAAGTACCAGGTGTCAAGTACACCGGACACCGGTTAGAAGTTCTGTTACCCACTTGTGTAAAATTTCGTTTCACATTGAGCAACTAGTAAAGGACACAATTATAGGTCACAATTATTGTTGGGTTATGATGAAAATTGTCTCCAATTTCAAGTTATATCCCTGATAACGACACAAGAATTCCCAAACAGTCGCGACAGAAGTTCTCTCTTAGCTCTGTCTCAGTCTCTCTTATGAAACTTTTCTTGTCCTAAGAGAGACCAGGAACAGAGCTGAGATACTACACAATTCGCGCACAAAAAAATAAGAGGAGCGTTAAATCAGACTGTGGCAAGCTTGCCCAACAAACTATGCCTTCTAACAAAGCAGCACCAAATTCACATACGTTATGTTCCATGCCAAACACTTTGGCAATTTTGGCCGGACAAAACCTCCGTACAGTGATCCCAAATTAATGTTTGCTTACCTGAACAAAACTTCTTATTAAAATGATTACAACGTATATGTAATATTAACTTTTCACACTGCCATGTAACGGTTTCGTAGATTTCTGAATGAAACTGCCAACTGCTTTATGAATGAAGTTATGGGTTCAGCATTCAACTGACTTTAAGAAAATAAATTTGAAATGATACAAAACAAAAAATTGCCAGCAAAGGCTTTGCTCAATTGGTATGGAAATTAAAAGAAGGACTTGTAAGGACTAAGTAATGCATTTTCAATTTTTCAAGGACTTGTAAGGCCTTACAAATGGTAAAATGATAAATAAGGACTTATAAGGTTTGTAAGCACTGGTACGAACCCTGTATAATTTGCCGTTCCGTCGGTAGATGGCGGAGATGGCATCGTATGTCCTGCTTGCTGCTGCGCTGCAGATGGCTGCTGCGCTGCAGATGGCTGCTGCCTCTGCCGGCCGCGCTGCGGAACTTGTGTAAATAGATAATACTAGCGGAGTCGCTCGCTTCGCTCGCTCATTCCGCGTCGTCTCACTCCCCTTCCTCCCCCCCCCGTCCGCCCCTCCCCCTCATTAAGTTGCCGTTCGGTCGGTAGATGGCATCGTATGTTCGCGCTGCTGGACGTTGCGTTCTGGGCGCTGCAGATGCAGATGACTGCTTTGTATGTCCTGCTTGCTGGCTGCTGCTGGCTGCCTTGTGGATTTTGTGTAATTATATATATAGATGCCAATCTCCACGTGCAAGTACTCATTACCACAAAACAGAGAGTTTGGCTAAATTCTGTAAACGAACTATACGAATATCTGGTAATTATGAGGCAGGGGGATGGGGCTGTTAGATCGCCAGCAAAAATGTCAATCAATATATATTCAGTACGTTCCTTTACAACTTCTACAAAGTTTATTTTAATAAATTTCTTTCCTTAAAAAGGGGTCGAAGTGTTCCTACTTTTTGCCCTTTACCACCTGTGAGGAACACATGTTCCTTCACTCCGCAATTTTTTGTCTGCCCAAGCTATTACAATACCTAAAGTAAAATTGGGGTTAACCGTGGACCAACGTGGGCGTACAGGTAGCGTAATACCTACTACGTGAGGCTCGACCCCTTACAGTACAGAAAGATAGTGCATATTTAGAAACATTAATTCATTTGTTATGAATAGGCAATTGCCCAAAAGAGACTTTGGTACTAATAATTTGGGTTGCTAAGCCGGATTACAGTGACACAAATTAAAGCTCCAGTTTATTATAACTTAAAATACAGCAGTTTTATTTTCTTTGTCACCAATCAGCTGCTTCTTCTCCGATCCCGTTTTTTAAATGTCAGGCTGCACGAAAGGCTTTAAGAAGCTCTCACAAGCGATTTTTGAATGCGTATCTGGCAGAAGGATCCACTTAAAAGCCCAAAAAAAATCATTGTTGCTGATACACGTGAATTAACTGGAGTTTCGAAGACTGCACAGTTCCGTTTAAGTGCCGAAATTATTGCAGAAGAAAAATGAAGACTCTAGCAAAGATCTCGTTCTTGCAGGAGAATCTAAGTTCTCCGAGTAGAATCCGACAAAGCTGTGTTAACAAGTGGGATGTCCCTTTGCTTATCGACATTTTCATAGCCCATAATTTATGCAAAACCTGCGTCAAATTGCGTTACTTCCAGTCTTCACCTGCATCACTTCCTCGCGTTTAATCACGACTGCCTTGTGGGAAAAAGACTAAAATACCAGGGCCTGCACCTGGTTGATTTTAGTTTTTATTGCCTAACTGAAAATATACATTATCTTTTTTATAGCGGTTTCCCCCCATTTGAGCTTAATTCCTTAGAAGTTTGAAGGTTGGCTTCCCTGCTGGGCTCGTAATAGTTCTGCGCATGCGCAAGCTTGGGTCAGTCTATATAAGCAGACTGCGCAAGCCGAACCACATCATTTCTCCCTATACCAGAACCTAGTTCATGCTGGGGAGGCTGGGCGGGATTAAAGGTAATGTACATGTTCAGTTAGGCAATAAAAACTAAAATCAACCAGGTGCAGGCCCTGGTATTATTTTAGTCTTTTTATAGCCGATGAAAATATACATTACCTTTTTTATAGCAGACTTTGTCACCTAGGAGGAGGGGCTAGAATGGAGCATCCCGCCTTACGAGCCAGCACCCCCAAGGAACCAGACCCGGAGAAGACAACCTTAAGGCCAAAACTATACTCACAGCGGAACATGATAGCCTGTTTAGTACAGGCCAAGGTTCGAATGTATCGCAAGAGTGAGAGGTTAAGGATGTGAACTGTATTGTAGATTTCAGGTTGGAGAAAGACGTCAGTTCTGCATTAAGGGGTCTTACATCCTGCGGGGAGACAAGGTAAACAGTGGTGATAGGGCGCGAAGAAGCGGGGCAGGTGGGGACTGGAAGTGATTCGATTCGACACGGGTTTAACGTAAATCATACGCTAATTTTATGCTGTGGAGTGAGATGAAAGTGCCGATAAGCATACGGACATCCTGCTTGGTAAGACAGTGAGGAGGATTATATAACGGAGAATTAAGATGATTTCACAGGTGCACGATTTTTGTTAACTAAATAATGAAATCCCCACACTTTTAAGGGCCATCAGATTTACTAACGAGACCAATTTCCTTGTTTTTTAAGGTTTAATAAAACTAATAAAAGGTTCAAAATCAAAGTGCAATCCCCCTCCCCGTTCACTCAAAAAATAGTCCGAGTCAAAAATGATAGGTCATTTTCCCTTTCGTTTGGGCACTAAGCCAAAAAGATTTAAACAAAGCGGAAGAATATTAAAATTTGTAAGGAGTTCATGCTTAGCCCATGCTCTCTGTTCGTGTTGGTCCACAGTTGACTCCTATTTTAGTTTAGACGGAACAATTGTTCCTTAAGTACTTCGAAAAAATGTTGATAGATGTCACCATCTGTCCTGAGGTGCTTTCAATCGCCGGAAGCAAGATGGCATCGCGTTAGAGCGTTTCACCTCGGTAAGACCCACATTATTTTTCCCCTAAATCACCAGTTTTACATACGTATAAGACAGCTTCGCTAGGCTAATAAAGGTCCAGGGCATGCAGTTACGATCTGGATTCAATGATACAGCACCAATAAGAGCATAAATCGGTTCACTAAACACGTAAGGAGATAAAAAGACCAAAAATACCACGTACAGCGGGTTAATTTTGTTTCTATTGCCTTGTGAAAATATAAATAACATGAGTTTAGCATTCTCTTTCTCTTGCTGTGCAATCTAGAGATTAAAGTTCTTTATTCTATGTCCGTCCGGCATCGCTACCATCTGCGCATGCGCAATTTCCGTTATATAAATGCTGACGAAGGTAGTTTCTTCATCTTTCGTTTCTGTTAAGTGCCCCAGTGGCGACACAGAGGGGAGGAGGGTGGGTGCTAGGTAAAGGCAATAGAAACCAAAATCAACCAGCTATATCTGGTATTTGGGCTTTCTATGCGCCATGAAAATATCCATTACCTGATTTTTAGCACTTCACAGACCTCGTCAAGTCGGTGGGCGCCACTTGACGGTGCCACCTAGGGTAGCGCGCCGGAACCCCAGAAAGGCAAGTTTTCGCGGATGACCGAACGAAAATTGTAGGATGGTGGAGATCATCACACTTAAGGGGTGTTTCAAAGAATCCGCTTGGCAGCCACAAAAGGGCCGTTGCAATACAGTCCGCTTGGGCCGACATGTCTCGAGGGATCGCGGAAGTGTGGAACCGCGGACGGAAGGTCAAGGTGTTGGCGCCGAACTGAACGGGTGCAGATCCGTGGAGCTAAGGGGGAGGGGGGGGGGGGGGCCCCCGAAGGAACAATAGTCACGTTCCCATGAACCGGAGAGAGGTGGCAACGAAGTCGCGAGGAACGTACAAACTCTATCGTGTAGCTGCGGTTCCCGGACTTTTCCTAGCAGATCGAAAGGCATGGGGGATCGTAGACAGAGGTCCAAAGAGACTGTCCGGAGGACAAGGAGCAGGCAGACAAGACGCAGGAAGCGACCAGCTAAAACACAAGCTGAAGGGAAGGCGGATAGGAACTGTCTGTTCCAGAGACCAGAAGAGCGACGGAAGATAACAGGAACAGCAGTCAGCATGTCCGTTATGATGGAAGCCTTGAAAGAGTCCAAACGATGGCCGATGATCGGTTCGACAGCAAAGTGGTTGCGCAGTCTTAATGCGCAGAGGGAAGCAGCACTGGGCAGAGGACAGAAAACGAAACCAAGCAAAGTTGAAGCTGAATGGAGAGGCTGCGCAGTCTCATGCGCAGAAGGTGACAATGCCGGACAGAAGACAAGAGTAGGGAACCGGGAATTAGAGGAGGTTGCGCAGTTCTAATGCGCAGAAGGTGGTAACGCCAAACAAGGGATAGCAACAAACCACAGCCGATGATCCGGGTTGTAGATGCCGCGCAATTCGAATGCGCAGCTGGTAGCAACGTCGTACAGGGAACACGCACAGGGAACTGAAATCATGTAGACAACATGTCAACTGGATGTTATACGCAGCAGCAGAATAAAAACGTTCCGTCGACCGAGGAAACAGCAGTGTTGCCAGGAACAGCAGTTCCGTCAAGAAGACAGGTGGACGGCAGGCCGCGGCTCTCCAAAGGTTCCAGACCGAGTGTTGGGGCCCAGACCGAGCCCCTCGTTCAGGGCAAACAAGTAAGGAATGAACCGGCCAGGGAGGGTCAGTCCTATGGCTCAGTGACGACCCTCTAAGGAACTGGTGGACGTAGAGCTGAGCATGATACTGTCTAGAAGGCAGGAAGACAGCAGAACGCGGTCCGCAGGGGCCCAGTTCCGGCCTACTGACGTCCAAACTAAAGCGGAATCGAGGCGACGGACTGTGTAGCTGCAAACGGAATGGTGGCATGTAAAGCACCAAGGTGGGATATAGACAGAGGCTAAAGGAGACGTTCCGACGATCCAAGTGTGAAAGTGGCAAGGAATGCATGGGCCAGGCGCAAAGGGGCCGGGCCGGGTGCAGGGGTCCAGTTCCGGTTTGCTGACGTCCAAACAGAAACGGAACCGGAAGGAAGGTCCGTGTAGGGGAACCGTAGTACCAGTAGCAGACGGAACGGCAGCACGTGAAGAACCAAGGCAGAAAGAGGTTTGCCAAGGGGCCCAGGCCGGACGCTGGGGCCCGGTTCCGGCTCATCAGCCGTCAAGCAGTGGCGGAATCTAGAGGGCAGAGCAAGGGGAATTGAGCCAAGTCCAAGTGGAGGCCCTAGGCGAGAGGTGGCATACTTACCACCATAACAGCCACAGCCTGCAGGGGGCAGGCGGACAATAGGTGCGGTCCTTATAAAGTAACATGTGGAACACAGAGCCTTGGTCCCAGCATAGGACACAGCTGGAATTGTTGAAACTAGAAGGAACAGGAACCAGCGGTAGAATGCTAGTTCCGGAATGACGAATGAAGGGACCTGTTAAACGAAGGTGGCCGACTGAATGGTACGCCGGAACGGCCTGCGACAGATCCACTGGGCGAGCCGGAATTGGCGGAGGACGGCCGAAGACGTGTCACAGTACGGAATGGTAGGAACAGCCGGAATCGTTGACACTAGAAGGAACAGGAACCAGCGGCAGAACGCTAGTTCCGGAACAACTAACGAAGAGCTCCGAAGCAACCACCTCGGTGGCTGCCCTAGGAAGAAAGATGACTGTGGTACGCTGCGTTCCGCTTATATAGGCGAACCCAGTTCCGGACAACTTTTAAGCTAGGGAATAAGAGCTCCAGAAGGGGGGAAACTGCTATGAAAATAAGGTAATGTATATTTTCGTGACAATAAAAATTATTGTAGTTTCTTAATTGATATAAATCATTTTAATTACCCTTGTTAGAATTCGTCTAAGCCTAATCACGTCCATTTATCCGAATTGGAACGGGTGGTGCAGCAATTTAAAGATGGAGCATGTGGTAAAATAGAGTGAAAAGCACAGTGCCACAGCATACGTAAACTGCGGTAGCTTAGCTCTGTAATTAATATAAATCGCTTTAATTATCCTTGTTAGAAAATATACATCTTTATCTTTCATCTAAGCCTAATCACGTCCATTTATCCAAATTAGAACGGGTACTACAGCTGTTTAAAGTTAAGAATTGTATATGTAACATGCGTTAACGGCCTAAAATTACTTAAATGACGAATTTCGGCAAGAAGGAAATTTTATTCTAAACATAATTCGTAACAGGTTAATTTTCAATCGGATTAACGGTTTAGATGCTAGAAGCCAAAAACCGTTTTGTTGTTGCCATTTTGGACGCCATCTTGAATTCACCAAGGGTGCCAAGGTGGCATCGTTATGTTTTGGAGTAAGGATATATTGTACAACATCTCTGCGCAAAAACATTTTGTGCAGACAGTATTTTTTAGGTTAGGCCAAAAATCAGCATTTGGCAACTTGACTACTTCTAAGGTTACGAGTATAGGCACCATTAGACTAAAAGTGAACATACATGGGGGCATTAAGTGTATTAAACTTAGAGAAGCTCTTTATATTCCCAATTTCAATAAGTGTATTAAACTTAGAGAAGCTCTTTAAATTCCCAATTTCACTAACGGTGGAGAGATATGGTCCGGGGTTTTCGTTTCCCCTGGGTAAAAAAACCCTGGGGTTGCAAAAAGGTGAGCTATGGTCAGGGCGAAAACAGAAGGGGAGGGAAAAGTCGAGGTGGTCAAACCCTAGGGATTTTGTGCTGAACCCCCGGGGAAGTATAGAGTAGAAACCCCTGGGGAAAGTATTCCACCTCCCAATTATCCCAGAGGAAAATGATGTGGTGAGCTATGCATCGGGGAAAGTAACCCCGAGGTAAATATTCTTCAAAAGTTGAGGTGAAATTCTACCCAAAGCAGGGGCAGGGTAAAATGTTCATTACGACTAATAGGTTACCTGAAAACAATAGCTGAAGAAGGAAAAATTATGAAACTAAATATTTAAATGTTTTTCTATGAATGTACAAACATTTTCAATCGAGTTGTATGCAATAGTTATGTCTTTTCAGACTATCTTGTTTTCTTGACATTGTTGGAGGTATACAGAGACGTTCGTTAATCGCTTTAGCTCAAGATGACATAAGTTACATCGATTCAGCTTGTATACAGCTTTAAGAACGTCCAAAAACCATCTAAAACTACCTTCAAGTCACTTTATCTCAAACCAACTCATCAACATAAGGAGTTGAAGCGCTTTAAGAACCTCCACGTAACCACCTAACACCGATTTTCAATGTCGCTCTTAGGACAGCTTTGCTATTATTGGTTGAAAAGAGCGCACGCTGGAAGACGAAAGCCCTGTTAGCTGAATGGGACCTAGGAACAGGGATGGGTTTTGGTTGATGCTATTATCACCTTTGCAGAAACTACCATGTACCCATTGTCGTTCTAACTCACCCCAATTTGCATGTCCATGTATCCATCTTTGTCCTAAAGCGACAAGAGTTCCAGTCGATGTAAGTTAAGTCGACTTGACTTATTTCTTTTGTTCTGAATAATTACCTTGTAACCTTTCATTACTATCATACTCCATTTTACATTGATTGATGCCAGAGTTTTACACAACTTACGCCAAACAGCTAGCTTTAGACACAAAATTTAGACAGCAAATCTAACATTCCATATAAAATACCTAAAATCAGTGCCACAAGAAAAAAATGAGTAAGGTGTGGTACTAACACAGGTTTTAAATGAAGCCTGCTTCCTGATGTTCAGCATAAGTGCTGCTTTTATACCTTTAAATTAGTGAAACAATAAAAGAAACGATGTAAGTATAAAGTGACGTAGGAGCCGAACCTCAGAAAGAGGCGTCACTTAAAATTTGTGTTACTTAAAGTTATGTTAGTACAACACCTTAGGTTTTTTTTTTATGGATTTACTTATTTCAGAAGTAAGGCATTACATTTTGCTGTCTACGCTTCAACTTTTTTAAATTAGAGTCACTGGTTTTTATAAAAAAAAAAAAAAAAAAAACACCTGTAATTACGGTACTGGTTTCTATGTTGTGAACCCATTGCTTTACTGTCATGCTTCAAACAAATGCAACAATTAGGACAAAAACAAAATTCAGATGTTCAGACCCTTTAACTGGCCGTCCCAGTCGAAACCTT
>JAHWFP010218048.1:1946-16705 GCA_023313725.1 Lithobius niger | reverse complement strand
CATCAGCAAAAAGTATTATTTCGCATGTTTTTATGCAGTTCGTGATACGTAATGCTTAGTCCCTAGCTATACAGTAAGGAGTGACTTGGGAATGAGCCTTGCTTTGAACTAATCGTCCACTTCCGTAGCAAGTACTTACAGCACAAGGAAAGTTCTTTAACAAAGCAAATACGAGGCAATGAAGATTTGCACGGGTTAGTAGGAGTGTTGAACAGATTCAACGTCCTTTCAACTAACACATCTTCTATTACATTGCAGCCAAGGACGAGGAACACAACTGACATACAAGAGTCACTGCTTAATGCCTTTGCAAAAGGAGAACAGGAGCTGAAAAAATTCGTCACTGAAAGGTTGATAACTCCAGTCTAAATTTCCACGCCACTCATCGAAGGACATTCCCAAGGCTTTTGACAATTTGTACCGCGTTAAAGTCACAAATAAGGAAAACAAACAACGCGCAATAAAAGCGGATATAAACAGTTTACAACGAATCATTACAACATATGGAGCGAGTCGCCAGGTCAACCTGAGTGAAGTCCTAAAACATCAGATTCTCCCTCCTCCAATATCAGTTGCTGATTTTAATGGAAACCTACGAAATATGGATAAAATTGCTTTATAGTGTCCGCGGCCCAACTTGAGTTCACCCCAGAATGAGCACAAATAATCGATTGTACGTGTTTGGTCGCAGAGTGCCTTGTTGATATCCAAAGTAGTTACAAAAACAATGGCGGCCGTCGGTTACAGCCTCCCCTTCCAGGAAGACGTAGCCGATCACAAAATAAGTGCAGGACTCAAGATACGCAGCGCACACTATAATAAAGCTATTAACAGATGAAGTAAACTGTCAAATGATACACAAGTTTGCGAACGAGAATCTTGTTTCCTGATAGATGGCCAAGCCCTGGTTCTGACTATTGGAAAACCAAAGGATGCCAAAAACGTTTGGTGATCTTGTCGGATACTTTTGCGGCACGAGTACTGTAGCTCGGTGGTCAATACGATAGGATTGACGTTGTATTTGGTCGTTACTACGAACATGCAATTGACGCAGCAACACGACAACATATAACCGAAAAATCTCTCCCCATAAGACGTGCAATAGACAACAGAGATGTGCTTCTTCCTCGCACGTGGTCCAACTTTTTTTTTAGGTCTGCCAGAAAACGAGGATGAGCTTGCATGTTTTTTGTAAGTTGAACTTATTATGGTTGCAAGACGTGGCTTTGATGACAGTCGTGATGTGAAGGGCATATAACCTTGCCAAAGCCATCATCTGCTTCAAGGTGAGCATGAAGAAGGAGGCACTCGACTTATTTTACATGGTGTCAATTGCTGTTCAAGAACTATACAGCAGTGACACGACGTAGTATTATAGTATATAACTCTATGCTGGAGCCTTAATGGGTTAGCTGCAAGGGACACTGCAGAGAGAAACAGAAGGGCGTCATACTGAAGCCGATGCTGTGAAGAGTGATTTCTTAGGCCTAAAACGCGCGATTTTAGTTGTTGGAGAAAACAACGTTATTTTAAGCCAAAGAAATCCGCTCTTCCGTTGTTTTTCCCCTCGATTTTTATGTAGTGCACCTTGTAGTTATGCCCTCCAAAACCCATACTGGTGCCAATATGGCGGCAAACGTCACTGCTCTATAGTTGTAATGGCTAGCGACACAGGTGTTCTCTTATTGCCGACAGCACATTTCCGTAGAAAGCAATGTTCCTTTTCATGGATGATGACAGGCACAGCACAGAACCGAAAATACACTCCCTTAAGAGACGTCTTCCAGAAACTCTCTCGAGTTTCCGAACGCTAATTGCTTTCGTTCCACGCATTGCGACACTGCATCATACATTTCAACCACAATAAACGAGCCAGCGCGGAAAATATTTAAGGCACAGCACCGTTTACTTCGTGGACTATAGGTAACTCAGGAAAACGAACCAAAGACGTGAACAAAAATGCTACCAAATGAATTTATTCGTGTAATGAATGGAGTGACAAGTAAAACAGAGTGTGCGGATATACGTCTCGTGTCGTGGTTTTTTCCAAGTGTCGTGCTCCCGAAAATTTACCGCCAACAAACGATTCATTGACTTTGCATTTAAAACGTATTCATTATCAGGCACTTGTTTGGAATCAGGCTACTTGTCGGGCAATTGGATCGGCAGCTCCAGAACGAATGGGTTGGCGGTTGGACTGCGACATGCTACGACCAGTATTAATGACTCCACATCCCATACCGACAGCAAGCTTTAATATCATTTCGTACCATTGTTCTACAGGCTGTAGTATGACCTGCCGCTGCAAATGTAAACAGTCCAAGATACTTTGCACCGCTGCTTGTGGATGTATGAACAATGAAATTCCATGTATTAACCGGCAATAAACTCCCCCTTCCACCCTATTTTTTTTGTGAAGAAATCCCGTAAGTGTTACCTACTTATTTGCGTACCATTAATCCACTTCTAATAGTCCAAAGTAGATGTTCCGTATGCCATGCCAAATTAAAGGTTTACTCTGTGCTACATATAATATACTAAGTGGGAAAGAGGTGAATCTAAACATTAGTAGATTATTGACGTTTAAAGCGACATAGCTGATGTCTCGCCTGGCTTTGGGAATAGTACACGAAACAGTGTCAAGTTAAAGATTGTGTCGTCACAAATCGGAATGATTCTCGTATTTTAACATCATAATTTCTAATTTTCTAGGCTAGTGTCTTATAATTTTGCTTCGGTGATCTATTGGAATAATTAATTTTAATTTTTACCGCATTAGTCTTTTAGATTTTTGATTTCATGGTAATTATTAGAAAATTAGTATATGCACACACAGACATGAAACGTCATGATTATTGTAAGCGTCATATACGTGTAGGATACAGTAAATAAAGTTAGCAATTATTCAACAGAAAATCTCCTAGACGCCGCATTTTAAAATGGATTTTTACCAAGGGATTGACTAACGGTAAGGAAATAGACCTTTGGGGCCCAACTTGATGTGGAGGCTCGATTAAAATGACGCTGGGAAGAATGTCCCTTTAAGTTCAGAGACAAAAAAGCAACAGGCAATTTTCACGTAGGGCAAATTTAAAGCGACATTATGGTGAACAAACGCATTTTTTGTCTTTCCGTTAAATCTGTGAGTAAATTATTAAAATTATCGAAATAATTATTCAGTAATGGAAGAAAGTACGTATCAAATTAATTTTATTTGATGTAAAGAAAAATAAAACCGGGTGATAGAAGCCGAGATATTACAAATAAAAAAAAAACCTATCACTGGCGCCATTTTCCGGTTTTGAGTTTGCTAAAAAAAAAATTGGAAACGTTTATATCTTTATTATTCACATGCTTCTGGTTCAGAAAAAAATAGTTACTACTGCTACTAAAAAAAAATGCCTCCGCTCGTTACATTTTCAGATTCTTCTAGTAGTAATGAACTTCAGGGATTTCTGCATGACAAAATGTGAATGAAGAAATCAAACGAAAAAATTGTCATGTGGTTGATGTAAAAGGCTAATGATTTATAAACATACAAATTCTTTTAAAAAAAAAAAGGTAGTACACGTATATGACACATGTAACAGGCGCAAGTTAACATGTGTCTAATAACCTCGGGAATTGGAATTGAAGGGGATGTGCTGATTAAGTGAGTAAAGCGAATGAAATCAGCTTTTTTTTTTAGCCATTATGCGCAAAAATGGGATTAAAGAAACTAAGCCATGTGAAGCCTGGACATACAATAAACCAAACCGTGTTAATTTGGCTGATGTAACAGCTAATAGCGCAACGGCAAATGTCAAGATTATCAATGAGAAAATGTATAAACATAGAATCCCTCTGGGGAAAAAAGGTATAGAGATGAAAATAAGACAGTGTGACCTCTTGTATATATATATATATATATGACCGAGGGTACACGGATGTTTCTTAAATCGCTTTATCTTACGTCGCTTTACCGTACGTCGACTTGAACTCACATCGCTTTAGGACAGAGGTGGTTACACGGAGGTTGTAGTTGTGGTGAGTTAAAAAGACAGCGGGGGTTCCTGCGTCGCGTTTATCTAATTCCCCCATCAAGCAAACCCCTCTGTATTCCCAAGTTCACATTCAGCTAGCGGGCTTTCGACTTCGTTTTAACGAAGTGACAGGTGGCCATCCTAGATTCGTGACGTTTACGCGTGCCGTATTCAACCAATCACAAGGCAGCAGTCGTTAGAGCGACGTAGAAAATGGGTTTTAAGTGGGTACACGTAGGTTGTTAAAGCGCATCAACTCCTTACGTCGACCTAACGAGGTGGTTTGAGATAAAGCGACTTGAAAATGGGTTTAGGTGGTTACGCGGAGGTTCTTAAAGAGCTCTAAGCACTACATCGACGTAAGCTACGTCGACTCAAGAAACCTCCGTGTACCCTCGGTCTATGTTCAGTCATTTGTTATTTCCACCCAAAACCAAAACTAGTATAAGAGAAACCACCAAGTTTCCTAAGAGGGATATCTCATTCAACCAGAAAAAGGCTGCCAAGGTTAATCCTATTAACCAAGTTATCGCACCGAATAATACTTTTGGAAGTCAAATGAAAACTTGACGATTGCTGCTATAGTTTCCATTTAACTTTCGAACTATTTGTCGGTGCGATTAACTAGATTATTAAGATTAACCTTAATGTCCTTTCGCCTGTTGAATGTTGTCACTAATTTCAAAGGCCGAATCTTTTAGAAAACTGGGCGGCTCTCTTAAACCAGTTTTGTCTTTGAATGGATTGAAGCAACTCTGACCCTCTCATCGTCATAGGGCAGATTACCAAGTCTGGTTTCGTGCTCTCTAAAAGCCAAAACAACATCATCTCTGGCCTTGAAATAGTATTGAGGTCTATTGGTAACTTTGAACGGACGTATCCCCTAATCCCCAAACCAGCAAAATTCCCATTCCACGGTTAAATTACTGCAAATTTTCAGCTTTCTGCACCGCACGTAAGAATTCATTTTCATTAAATTAACTAGCTAACTAGTCACTATCACTCGTTAGGCAAATATCAACGTTATTCACACCTTTTTTTTCAAACAAGAAAACGTTAACCTGTGTCGCTGTTGTGTACGCGGTTCATCTCGAGTCCTGCTGGTGTTTAATGAGCGGCTACGTTTTTCTGGAGGTGGGCATTAATCGACGGCCGCCATTGTTTTTGTAACCCATCTTGGATATCAACAAGGCACTCTGCTACCAAAAACATACAATTGATCACCTGTGTCGTCCTGGGGCGAACTCAAGACAGGCCGCACACACTATAATCGCCTCTTTTATGTTGTCAGGTGACCAAAGTCACGTCGCATGGTTATTTTTCTTCAGATGCCTGAAAACAGCCAGACTGCTTTAACTGTTAAAGGATACTCCGCCTGCTTTATAACAGCCGGCTGTAAGGAACGCATCTACTATCTCAGTTGGCCTTGGGCGCAGTAGACGAAACGGCGTAAATGCAAAAATTGTTTTGTCGCAAACCGGAATGATTTTCGTATTTTATCATCACACTTTATAATTATTTAGGCTAGTATCTTATAATTTTTCTTCGGCAATCTATTGGCATAAATAATTTTACTTTTTACCGCATTAGTCTTTTAGATTTTGATCTCATGGTAATAGTTAGCAAACGATTAAAGTTAGTACATGCACACACACACACAGATGAAACTTCAAGGCTACTGTAAGCGCGTAATGGGTCTATAATCACAGGATGCTATTAAATTAGTTCGCAATATTCAACAGAAAATTTTCTAGACGCCACATTTTAAAACGGATTTTTAGCAAGGGACTTTACTTACTTTATTTACTTTGCTAACTGTAAGTAAATATACCTTTGGGGTTGTACTTGATGCGGAGGATCGAGAAAAATGGCGCTAGGAGGTATGTACTTTTAAAGACACCAGTGTAAATTTTATCAGGATAGGGCGGACGCTAATGTTATTGTTGAATCTTGACGGGTTCTTAAAGCAACATCCAGCGTGCCGTATAACGTTCCGCCTGCCTTATAACAGCCACGTGCTGATCGCCTCCGCGCTTTTTAGTACCGTCATGGTCAAATGATATAGTAGCTGCGTTCCTCGCAGCGAAGAGCACAGATGCTGTCTCAGTTGGCATTGCGTCTAATAGACAAACCAGCATGAACGCATTAATTGGGTCGGCGCTAAACCGGGATGATTTTGGTATTTTAAAATTTCACTTTATAATTTTTTAGGTTAGTATCTTATAATTTTCCTACGGCGATTACTGGGCATAAATAATTTTCATTTTTACCGCATTAGTCTTTGAGATTTTGTATTTCTTAATTATTAGCAAACGGTTAAAAATTAGTACGTGCACACACACACACACCACACAGTTGAAATGTCAAGGTCATTGTAAGGTTGCAAAGGATCATATAGGTGCAGGATACAGTAAATAAAATTCTCCAATATTCAACAGAAAGTTTCCTGTAGACGCCACATTTTAAAATGGATTTTTAGCTAGGGATTGACTAACGGTCAGTGAATAAAACTTTGTAGGTACGTGGGACAAACGGGGCAAGGAAGATATCGTTTTGACCGTCATATTTCTGATATTAATAGCCTTGCTTTCAATAGCGCCCCTACACAACACTCAGTTTCCTCCGGACATAAAATTTGACACTTTCCACTTTACACCACTGTACTACCAACCCCATTATTACAATACAGTTAACCTCGAAACATTTTTAATTCTATCCCATCGTGAAACTCTTCACAATCTCCTGATTCCAACACAATCTAACCTACAATCATGGGTACAATTCTTCCGTACTAATATCCCTAACTTTACAGCCCAGCAAAATAAGTTCTTAAAAAGAAAACTAAAAAAAAAACGCGTCTTCCCTGCATAAATCCTAAATTCTTCTCTCTTCCCCCCTCCCCTATTTCTTTCGACCTCTCCCACCTCCGCTCCTTGTTGTCTTTCCGTCTCGTCACCATTTCCGCAAACCACTTCAATGCCAAGACGGTAGGCTGAGTGAAGAATTGGAGCTTTAGCCTTGTGTTTTTTTAATTTTTTTTATCTTGTCTTTGAAAAATGAAGCCAATTTCCAAGTTTTGCTTCGAAATATAAGGTACTGTTTGTCTCGTTAAATGCGTAGTGATTTTTAGTGTTCTTTTATCAATAAGACTTTGGGGGCCGTATACTTGATGTGGAGGATCGAGAAAAAATGGCGCTGGGAGACATGTCCTTTTAATTTCGGCCGCTTCGTTTAAAATGTGTTCGTGTCGTCTTTCGCGTCATTGCTGCTCGATGTAGAAAAAATATCAACTTTTGACTTTTTTTTTTTCAACTCTTGTCTTGTGTTGCCACAAAGACCAACGCGAGCGAGTCCGTCGCTTCCGACGCATTACGCACGGTGTCGCTCCCGTCATTCAGCGTCCGCGCGCGCGCGTTCCTTGGCTCGGCCGAAAGAGCGCTCTCACAACGGGAAAGGGTTAGCTACATTCGCTGGTGGCACTGGGATCGATTTCCGACGTAGCCAGCCCCGCGTGCGCGGTAGTGCTTCGGACGAACCCAGGCTCGCGCCCGCTGTGCTTCTGTTTTGAGGCCGGCACTCTGTCTTGGGCGCGCGCTCGCTCTGTGTCACGTGACTGGAGCTCAAGAGCCGCCAAAGCACGTCCTTCGTAGCTGTCTACCTCTTGTCTCCCCAAAGTGTGTGGATGTTTGTGCCGCGAGCGGGTCCGCCAACGGAAACTGTGAAAATTAGCCCCCGCCGCTAAGTAAACTTTAGTGATTAATTTGCGGGTGATACGCGAACTTTTTTTTTTACGGGATGAGACACGGATTTACCCGTCAGTAGAGGAGTTTTCTTTTTTTACGTGTTGTTCGATTGGAGGAATGTGTTGACAAGTGTGTGTGAAAAGTGCGAGTGTGTAATTATTTATCCGTGCGGAAAGGAGTCACTTTTTTTTAATTTTTTTTTTAAACGGTTGAAATATTGTGTGCGAACGTAGCAAGTCACAGGTGTTGGACGACCCCCGAACTTCTGGCAAGGTAAGGTTATTTATATTCCTTGTTGATTTTAATACTTTTATATTTTGATATCTAAAATCAAAAAAAAAAATCAGATTAATTTCCACGACATTCGTTAATTGGGCCCCAGAGGGCGGGGGGGGGGGCCCCGCGCATGAGCAGTTCAGAATAGGACGGGAAAACTCGCAAAAGTTGGGAAATATTTTTTTTAATGGGAGTTGGGACGTTTAGATGACGAGGTGTTGTACAATTACTGTGGTCCTTGTTGCCTCTGTAGGAATGGAAAACGAACTCAAGAAGTGTGCAATAAATATACCGACTCGAAAGTCTGCTCACTGTCGACCCACTGGCAGTAAATTAACTACCCTACATACCACCTTGTAGTCTTTTAGGCTTGGGCATGACGTCTCTTCGAGTTCTTAATTCCTGCATCGGAGCCCGAAACCAGTGATTTAATCACCGGCACAACGGACTTGTTTTCACGCGTTTGTGTACTTTGTTCACCGTTCATGATGACAGTCATCCATTAGTGAAGGAAAGAGGGGAAACAAGCCGAACAGCGAGAATTGTACACTAGAAATAACGTGGAATACCACCTTCGTGCACTTACGTTTCGTCGGAGTGGCATGGCCCGGATTCGAACTGGCAACCCCAATTCGTATCCTGATCAACTGACATGGCGCCTTTATCACTACGGCCACTCCTCCATTGGCGTGACGATGACACACAGAATCCGCTATCAGGGACTAGGGCTCCGTTCGACCGAGAAATGCTTGCGGCTGTATGCAGTGAAGAAGGAATGGAGGAGTAGCCTTAATTATAAAAGCGCTACGTCAGTAATCTGGGAACGGATTGGGCTGCCGGTTCGAATCCGGGTCATGCCACTACGATGAAACGTAAGTTCGTAAGTACGTTATCTCTACACAATTTTCGCTGTTTGACTTGTTTTCCCCTCTTTCCTTTATATAATTGACAGTGATTTGTATATATTTATTTAATCCATAAGTGAATGGAACAGAATTACTTCACAGCAGATCGGACCAATCACTGTATGAACGACGGATTGCTACGTTTTGTGCTCATTTGTTCGTGTACAGAGGAAATAATGTCAGCGTCAGTGCAACACATGACGTGAGCATCATGCGTCAGTTTTGTTCGCAACAAAGTTTCTATCAGTGCGATGCTGCTCGTGGTACTACCTACTGACGATAACAAAAACAGAAACAACATATTCAGGGAAATACTGAGCACTTTCAGTGCTTTGTATAATTATATCTATACCCCAAAACAAAACGTGTTGAGGATTCCCGCCAAGCTTTTCGGCCGTTTGAAGTCGTGATATCAAACGCCAAGCTCTTTCGCCAAGCTAATCCCAACGAGTGACAGTTCGAAGGTTAAATGAAATATATGAAAATTGCTAACTGCGCACTTTTCAGTTATTGCATTTAACGTTTTCAAGTCTTAGTCAGTGGGATTAGCTTGGCGAAAGAGCTTGGCGTTTCATGTCACGGCTTCACACGGCCGAAAAGCTTGGCAGGAATCCTTAGCACGTTTTGTTGTGGGGTAGAAATCAGGTTTTTTTTGTCCAATTTGGTGAATTTTTTCCTTATCAATTATGAGATGGAAAGACCTATCTAGTTTTCTGGTCTACTTCCATTTTTTTTTTATTTTGTTGGCTTTCGTTACATTTTGAGGACGGCAGTCACCTTTTTCCATATATTTAGTATTTCTTATTAGTAATCGATCCTCGACTTCATTCATCATATTGTCTTAATCTTGACCCGATCATTCTTGTTCTTGACCCGATCATCGAGATCAAGTACCCTCCACTAATTCTTGACTATTGTATTGTCTTGCTTATTCGAGACAGTACAGGCCTCACTTATCTCTTGTCTCGACAAAGTCACTAATTATTACAAGGCGGAAAACCAAATGGGCTGAAATAGGTTTGCATTTGTATTTACGACATGAGCTATTACCGTTCTCATATACACTGGTATTGTTAAAGAGACGCTGTTTCGTATTAAGCAGTGTTGCGACACTTATTGCGTGGTTTGTAAGCACTTTTGCGCGTTGAGTTTTTATTCGGAAACGCATCCAAGCAGGTGTTGTATAACGCAACAAACCAATGCTATATTAATTTTATTATAATTCGCCACCAAAGCCAAAGAACCCGGTGGTTCAGTGGTAGAATGCTCGCCTGCAACGCGGGTGGCCGGGGTTCGATTCCCGGCCGATGCACCAAATCGCAAGGAGTTTAACTGGGCGGTTATGTTAATGTGGTGATCAAACGATGGTGAAAGGTTGACAGTTATTTAGAGCAGATTCATTGCTTATAGGTGTTTTAATGGTCAGTAATTTAGGTGTTGCACTCGCCTGCCACGACACAAATCCCTGCTTTAAACTAATGTGATGTGGGTGAATAGTGGTGAATTGTTTGGGACATGATGTTACTTAAGTGGGGACAATTGGGGGAAATTGGGGAATAATTTTCTGGTTAATGATCGAAAATAAACAACTTACGATGGCTGCAGTCAGATAGGAATGAAGCAAGGGTTGGAACTACATTGTTACCTAACAGATAATCTATTACAATTGTCGGCTATAGGCACTGCACGAGTGTACATTGTTGTTACAACAGAATTGGAATACATATTGCTACGAGATAATACATTTGTTGGACAACTGTAAAATACTTGGAGAGGAGGCAGATTGAGAGATAGGTCTCACTTATAAGGCCAACTGTGGTGCAGTTGCAATTAGCAACAGCACGACAGCGTCCAACATTGACGAATCTACGGGCGAAAGCTGAGACCAATCTCTACAGAACCCAAGTTTTAGTCCGGGGACGAGGTAGGGTTGTTTTTAAGAATACACACACCGTATTTTGGTTATTTTTCCTTATAAAGAATGCACCTGCAAAACTGACCAATTTGATTCTGAGTTTATCACAGGTTGAAGCTATAGCATTTGACCGAAAACGGTACGGTTTAAGATCATGCAACGTATTATATTTGCGTGGTTTTCTTAGAAGCTTTTGCTATGACTGTTATGTTATACACGATTTAAACAAAAAAAAATCTGCCGTAACTCAGAACTATTTGCTCTGTATGAATATTTTTTCACACTGATATTGTTTAGGTGTCCAGCTTTTGTCCCTCTAAGCAACAAATCTACATTATCAGTCAATATCTGGTTGTCAAGGTTATCAGATTATGAGGCTATCGGTGTAAATCAGGTTATCGTACGGTCCCTATACTTTCTCAATGCTAAAAATGATCAGCGATATGTCCCATATCACTACACTTTACAGTGCGTGATATGCATATCGCCATACTAAAGTGTGGTGATATGGATCCCATGTGTCAATCTTATATAAGATCTTACAAGTTCCTGTAGCTTCTTATAAGTTCTTATGGATTCCTACAAGATTGATTAAGATTTTGCAGGGTTAGTAAGATCCTGTGTAGGATCTTAAGGCTTCCTTTACCTATTTAGGGTCCTGCTAGGATCTTACCCTATTTCAAGTAAGATCTTACAAGACGTACAAGACACTCACAGGAATAGTAAGATCTTGCAGGTCAGTAAGATCCAGGACAGGATCTTGAGGATTCTTAGTTTAGGATCCTATCAGAATTTTAACACATTACAAACTAATATATTTGCTAGAAGCATGTGAAAGGTGATTAACTGAAGGAAACACAGCGAAGGAACAAGAATAGACAATGAATAAACAGTGTTGCCGTAGTGTGTAGTACTGTGAAACCTTACTGGTGCGTTCACTTGTTTTTACATTTTTTACTGTTTCACACAGTAGATAAGCTAATGGCGGTGTCTTCTAGGTGGCTAAACAACCTGGCTGAAAAATATTAAAAAAAAAATAAAAACTAATCATTATAAATCACCAATAGTGTGATAAACTGAAAGGAGCCGACTTGACTGACAAACAACCAGATTCTGATTCAGCTCTTAGTTCAAATTTCTGGTATGATGTGACGGCTTTTAATAAATTTTGGTATTCTTGCTACCAAGGTCTATGAGGCACATATACCAAGTTAAAAAATATGAAAAAATGGTGCAGATATTAACCACTAAAATGTTCACTTTAACATGGAATAACGAGGCAAAACCAGTACGAAGCTTTATAGTTTCTGAATTCTACTATAGGATCATTATTTTGTAATAATAAATAAAAAGTTTCACCACGTTAAAGTGGCAGGATAACGGAAGAGCGGTGAGCCACTGATACCTTAACCTAGATTGGGTGTTTAAGAAAAGGTAAAAGGTTTTCTGATTCTAGTGAATCTTTGTACTTGCTTGAAACCGATTAACGCTCCTTAATAAATCTAGACACACGCTAGTGTGTCGCGCCAAGTTAGGCAACAATCATCATAAGAAACATCACATCAGTTCAATTGTCGAGGTTGTAAATCATTGTAGCGCGGCGCCATAGCGTCAGTGTCTTATATCTTGAAGCATAGTTGGGCACATTTCAGGTACTTGGGGGAAAATAATTATGCGGTACAAAAGCTTAAATTGTGTTGAAATCGAGAGCAATGACCCACCTGACAAAAATTAACTCGTGTAGGAATGCCAGCTAAGCTGCTTTCAATGCAAAATCTGACCCTCAATAACGTTGTAAATGTGTTAGCTAGCTAATTCGCTCATCCCCATGTTAAATCCCATAGGATGATTATTCATCGATACCGAGATAACGGGGAAGCTTCCAGCTATGAAATTGGACGAATGGGTGCAGTACAATACGAACTGCGTAACTTTTATGGTTTGGAGCCTGGGGGCATAACAGGGATGGCGTGGGAGGGCGCGTAAGTACGAAAATATTGTTATAACCATTGTTAGTATTGTCGGCATCGTCTCTCATTGAACGGCCAAAGTTCGGACAATGAGAACGTGGATACTGACGTACGTGCCTAGACACACACTAGTGCATCACGATAAATCTAAACAACGTACCGAAGAAATTGTATTCATGTCCAATTCACGAAAAATAAACCAACTGTAAAAACAAAGCAAAAATTAAAATAAACAAAGCCAAAAACTGGAAAAGAGGCCACTAAGTTGAGAGTGGTTCGGCCCTTCAAAGGAGTGATATCAACACACCAAAACTAACTAAATAAAAAAAAATCACAACAAAATTAAAACCAAACCAAAAACCCATAAAGAGGTGACTAAGTTGAGAATGGTTCGGCCTCTAGGCAAAAGGTAGTAGCAAATTGTTGAAAATCAATTTCTTGTTGACGTGGCACTTTCTAGTACACATCTGCACGGTAGTACAGATACACAATTGACCCAATTCACAATTAAAAAAAAAAAAATGATATCATATCAAAAACCAAAACTGGTAAGGGGCCGCCAAGTTCCGAATGGTTCGGCCCTTCAAAGGAGTGATATCAACACACCAAAACATTTGCCAACTTAATCGCATCGAGAAGTAGCAATGTTCTAGTTTTCATTTAACCTTCGAACTATTCAGCAGTGCGATTAACTTGGCGAATGTTTCGGTGTGTTGATATCAGTCCTTTGAAGGGCCGAAGCATTCGGAACTTGGCGGCCCCTTTTACCAGTTTTGGGTTTTGATACGATACACAATAAAGCGGGTGGAACTGAGAAATATTGAAACACTGTAACAATGAAAAAAGCGTAGCAATGAAGACTGCCGCAGTCTTCCGTCAGCAGCGTTAGTGTCAACAGTTAAAGTTAAAGTTAACTGTAAACTAACTGAACAAAAAAATGGCTTCGTCGTTTAGGAAAAAAAACATTAGAGTTTATATCCCCATGCTCACAGCTGTGAAGGTATACGAATAACAACGGATTAGAGTTTACTCAAACGCAACGAACTATAATTTGAACTCCAATTCCAGGGAACAAGAACTGTTTTTACTCAGTGGTTATGTCAGAAAGTTAACGCAGTTTGTGTTTGAAATGTTTAATGTTTGTGTGCACATATCTATGTATTATACAGTTTTTTTTAAACATTCTGTGTTTTTGTGTGTGTGAAATATCCAACCGTTTTGTTTGATTAGTGATGTACATGTAAACGTACCTCTCTGTCCCCCCTCCTCCTTTTGTGATTTTAAGCTTTTCTTCCACGCTTTGCGCTTTTTGCCTCACTTTCTTAGTTGATGATTATCCGTTTTTTGCCTTGTTTTGGCCCTTTTACACCACCGCTCTAGCAAATGTCGGCTATTTTTTTCAGCAAAGGGCATTTTGCCACCCCCTCCTTGATTTGTAACTATTTCATATGGCTTGTATAAATTAGGCATAAATCGAGGAGGGAGGTTGCAATGGACATGGTTAGCATCGGACTGCAACAATCTTGAATGAATGCTTGCTGGCTTGAACGAAAAGCCGATCCAATTTTTAAATAAATTTGGATAAGGTAACAGGCTACACAACACTCCTTCATTCAGCTGCAGCTTAATTCCATGCGTTCTTCAGGTGCCCATTGGTGAGAAATTTCCTCTTAGTAGGCTGCACTGCGAGATGCATCATTTTATAAATTAGGCTATTTCAGCAGTTAAAGAAATCTGACTTTAACCTAGTTCGGTTCCACAAGGTATTACAGAAGGGGTGCCCATTCCACAATTGCTGTGAAAAAGTCCCCATCGCCCCTCCCCCCCCCAAAAAAATGTGCAGTGTCGCCCCCTCTCCCCCCCCCCAAAAAAAAGCTGCAGAAAATCTGTATTTAGCCTGAAATGGAACGATTTTTAAAGATAAAAAA
>JAHWFP010218045.1:0-10134 GCA_023313725.1 Lithobius niger | reverse complement strand
CGATTATCCGTTCCATTATAACACCACGCTTGGTGTTAATGGAGAAAAAAAGTGTACAGAATGGAACGTTAAAATGGTTTACACTGTCATGTCAAGACATATTGGGCAAAAAAAGTCAATCACCACTGAAGCTAGGGAACAATTTGTAATGTTTGTTGGTTACTTCTAAGCGAGAATCTAACTTGTAAAATGCAGAGCAGCCAACGTTCCCTACTTTAATCATGTAGCAATCCATTTACCGTGAACGCGCAGGATAATAACGCTTTGTTTTGAGTATAATAAGGATACGCACTCAACACGCTACCTACGCTTTGACTCCACCCACCATGAAAAATCGTGTACGTAGTATAGTGGAAGTATTAAAAGGGATTATTAAAGAGGGTGACTGTTTTCAAACGAAGGTAAATTTCTTTTTCAGTAAATTTTGCAAGAACTTTAACTGCAATAAATTCAACTGTATACCGCTGAAGTACTTAAATTTTGCTGGCTGCGACTGTACATGTTGCCACATTGAGCAGTTTTTAGTAAATTTCAACAAAAATTGATATCATTTTTATAATCGGGGTTCGGGCAGAGTCACCCTATTAGGTCCGAGTCAGCATACTCGGCGATTCCCGAAGAGGCCCACCTCTACAGAGACCCTTGTTAAAAAAAAATTAATTTGAATTGAATTCGTATGAAAATTGCATCTTCGAGTTGTAGGAAAACGAAAACATTTCAAATTCCCTTAATTTCCCTAAAACGCATTAGCTTACAGGGCTCCAACTCGACAACCCCCCCCCCCCCGAGCGACAGCAAGAGACCATTGTTTCAAAGAAATATTTTTTTGACTTGAAAGGGATTCGTATGAAAATTGCATCTCTTCAGTTGCTGAAACGTTTCTAATTCAAGCTGATTTCTTTAGAATACTCTAGCTTCCCCCCCCCCCCCGCCCCTCGGCCCCGTGCTCCCCTTCTCCACATTACAGGAGTCCCTTGCTTAAGAAAAAAATAATAAAAAAAATGAGAAATGATTTCGTATGAAAAGTCCATCTCTATAAGTTTCAGGAAACGATTCATATATTCACGCAGAATTCTTAAAAATGGGCTAAGTTGCGCCGCTTCCCTAACTCCCCCCCCCCCCCCCCCCAGGCATGCCAAACCCCCTAAAATACATTTCCTGGAGGGCCCCTCCCGGGGGGGGGGGGGGGGGGGAGGAGTAACTTGGTACCGGGACAAGTAACCTTAACTTAAGGATAGTCCGAGATTGAAATTGGTGTTATCACTGTAAATTGATGTTCGTTGTCAAAAATTTAGAAATAAATAAGTACAGGAATACCTTTTTGCAAGGCTTGCTGTATGTAAGAGCCTTAACGTTAGAAATTCGACGCGTCGTCCAGTTAGCCGCCGATTGTGCCACTAGTCGCGCTGCGAACACCCCAAAAAAAGAACTGCTCTAGCATGCGGATTGAACTGTGAAAGGTACTCGTGACACGCGATACATGGATTTTGAACTTAAAACATTCCATTGACACCAAATTCTAAAATTTTAACAACAATGGCTTCATGCTACGTATACCTCTTTGTCCAGTCGACGACAAAACAAAGTCTCCGGAGGTTTAATTTCATGAATTTCAAACAGAAGAAGAACCAAGGTACGTGTGTATATTGTACTGTATAATATGCTACGGCGTTTTCTATTCTCATTAAAAATGTGTCTAACGATCCTTTCAGGCAGCAGTAAATCGTCCGAAGACGTCAAGAATAGTCACTATAACCGTAAAATAATGTTCGTCTAGTGTTGCAACACCGGTAAATCTAATAATGAAAGGATTACCACGTTTTTGTGCCTCCCGCTAACATTAATCAATGCTACGATTGGGGTAGTTCGTTCTTCGTGCTTTCACTTCAGCGCAACTCTTGGACGACGCGTCTAGCATGCTACGTGAAACCGAGCGTTAAGTCGGAAGTCTTGCCTGTAGCTTTCGTTGGCCTGTAGCTTTCGTGTAATGCAAAACACGGCGAGCGCTTCCTGGAGAGTTGATAGGCTTCCGGAAGTCACTTGCTTTAAACGTTACAATGTCGACAAGTTACGATACGTTTGTTGTATTCATTTCTAACAAAAGCATGTTTTTCCCTACCAAAGACAGTCCGGTAGGCTTTTTTTTCGTAATACGCACTGTGTCGTTTGTGGTTGCGTAACCCAGCAACGCTTGCAGTCAAACGTTGAAGCCGCTACCAGTTGACGAAGCTCGGTTGCGTTCGTTAGGCCTAACGAAACCTTGGCAACAAATTCACCGTTTTGTAATTTATTACAATCCACTGTAGTACGTATTTGATTTTTTTTAAAACTTACTCTTGCAATTTTGTAAAACGTCAAAGTAGGTACAACTTAGGTACAACTAATTTATTATTAGGTAATTGTTTAAATAAAAGCTGTTTGGAGGTGTGCGCCATTGAGACATGAGATCAATTTCATCGGCTTAGCGCAGATCAGCGCAAATTGGGACTTTCAAAAATGTGTAAGTCTGCGTGATGGAGAGTGCAGAACAATGAAAAATGACGAGAAATTCTCTAACTGCTTCGCACTCGTCAAATTAATGTCTGAAAAAGCACTCGTGAGTTTATGGGGACCAAAACACTCGTGGTTTATACAATTATCGATAATTTCCTTTGCGCTTGGGGTATTATGTATCACAAGTACTTTTTAGATCTGGAATAATCCACATCTAAAGGTCTTTGATCATTGGCTTTGTCTTTATCAGTACAACATCCTACGTCAATGGTCTTACAACGAACTTTTGTTCACAGAAAATTCTACTAAAGGGTGCTTTTTAAAAGGGTTACTTATTTTTTTTTTATTAATCATACTCTTCTCTCACTCGTTTCATGGGTTTGTTCTCAGTTTTCATTATCCACCCAAAACCAAAACTGGTATAAAAACCCGCCAAGTTTCCAAAAACGATTGGCCTCTGATGGTAGTGATATCATTGAACCACGGAAAGGCCGCCAAGGTCAATCTTATTAGCCAAGTTAATCGCACCGACCAATAGTTCGAAAGTTAAATGAAAACTTGAAGATTGCTACTGGCTGTAGCTATCTTCAAGTTTTCATTTAACGTCCAAAGTATTATTGGGTGCGATTAACTTGGCTAATAAGATTGACCTTGGCGGCCTTTCCTTGGTTGAATGATATCACTACCTTCAAAGGCCGATAGTTTTTGGAAACTTGGCAGGTTTTTCTACCAGTTTTGGTTTTGGGTGGATGTCACAACTTTCATAGGACTGTGAACGTATACAAGGGTGTACCGTGTTATCTTCATCTGTTCCTTTTCTAGAGGAACTTTATTTCTATAAATTTTCACATTTCTAATTTTCAAATTTACCATTGCCAATTAGCCGTTAGATTAGCCAAATTGCCACGGCTTAATTTATTGTATGACCACTCTTCACTTGCTTAAGTTGCTTCAATCCCATTTTTGCACACACTGGCTAACAATCGCTGATTTCGTTCACTTCGCTCACTCAATCAGCGCATCCCCTTCAGTTGTTTTGTTTATCCCTGCACCTTCCCCTTAATTTTTCAGGGTATCGTTCAGATTTAGTCATGCAAAAAACCCGAAGGTCGCTGTTACTAAAACAGCAGAACGCGAAGTATTTTATTTTTGGGTTATTAACAAAAAAACCTATTAGCCATTTTGGGTTAGATGATGTTTTCTGTCACATTGGGATTTATCCTCAACATGCCAAAATATGCTTTCAGTTGCTTACAGTTAACATACACATGTCTGCTAGTGAGCCGCCTTTTTATCATTAAAAAGCAATTTTTTAACAATCGGATGTCTTCAATGGGATGATCTACTGATACTTGGCGGCGACACACTAGCGTGTATCTAGATTAATATAGGTAGGCCTTCGAACTCTTGTACTTCTTGTTCTGCTTTTTCTTCACGTATACTTCTTGTTCTTTATGCACTTCTTGTTTTCGGTGTTCTTCATGCACTCCTGGCAATGCCCAAATTCGTCCTACAAACCGCGTAATACCCGTCATTTCCCGTCGACATCCGCAATGCACATCACGTTTACGAAAGAGCCAGTGGCTTCATGAGTTTTTCAAGCGAGATTGCAGGCCTCCAAGTCTCTAATCACCTAAGATTACGTGGCTTTTCGAATCCGAATTGTACCCCCAATGTGACGAAAACACCATCATTCACAATCAACCTGAAAGCTAATGGGCACATGTCCAGGGGCCACGCGTGCCTGACGGGCAGTTGAAGACCGGACGATGCCCATCATTTGGACGGATGTAGCTAAAATAGTTGACCATTTATCTTTCCAATTCGTACTATCGACCACTTCTTCCAGCGCTACTACAGCCAATCATAATAGGTAACAGTGGGGACCCGTACTAGACAGCGCTGTTCCAGTCCAGAAGGTTAGCGCTACTCAAGTCCAGACAAACTAGAAAAGGGAAATTAATGAGTGTTCTCTATTTTTGGACCTTTCGAGCACTCTTTAATAAGGGGACATAAATAAATAAACAAATCAAAGGCCCCTTCATGGTTCCACTCGTGAAAAATGAATTTACAGTTTAAAAAAATTTCAAGGGGTTAAAAGGACATAAATCCTTCTGGTATATCGTGCGACCTGATGAGTTTGCAGTTGGCAACACTTACACAGGTTAGAGTTAAGTCGCCAAATCACCTCGAACGCAAGAAAAAACTAGAAAATGACTGTGTTGGCAACATTTACATAGGTTTGAACTAAAGTCGCAAAACAGAGTCATGCAGGAAAGCCAACAGCGATTTATGTCCCTTTAATGCTAAGTTTTATTACTGAAAAATACATCCACAAAGACAGGCAATAAAAACCGCCTTAATTAGAAGTATGCTTGTTTCACAAATTTTAAATGCACACAAAATACACACATAGCCACTCACAGGAAACATACTTAAAATATAAAACAACAAATATCGATACATATTAAAAAAAAGCCTGTACAACAACCAAATGAAGTGCACATAAACGTACACACTCATACAAACATTAACCATTTCAAACACAAACTGCATTTACTTTCTGACATAACCACTGAGAAAAAAAAGTCCTTGTTCTCTGGAATTGGAGTTCAAATTGTAGTTCGTTGCGTTCGAGTGAACTCTAATCCCGTACCTTCGTGTACCTTCACAGCTGTGAGTATGGGGATATGAGCTCTAATGCTTTTTTTCTGCAGTTAATTTCTTTTGTAAATCCGATGTCAATCGTTCTTTCAAAGTTTGACAACTCTTCCCCCACAGCGGGAACTCACCTTTTAAGACCCGTAATAAATAAATAGGCTATGTCGCCTCAGCGCCCCCACTTCAAATATTCTGGTCTGGTACTAAGTACAACAGTAGGCACATACCCTGACTGAAATCGGAAAAAAAGTTACACTATGTTATACATTCGTCGGCCGCAGTTGTAAAGATTTGGTTCATTCATTAATCAGGGCTGCTTAAGGTTGCAAGGCTTCCCTGCCTAACAAGCTGACAGGCTTGTACTGCAGTGCTCCTGCTCTACTCTGTGCTCGTTGCCGTTGGATTGGAGTTGTTTGTTGGGAGTATAAAAAAACCACAATACGCACAAATCGAGTAAATTACTATAGTCATCATAAACTCATAACTGGGGGGGGGGGGGGGGGGAGGAATGGTTCAGGACGTTCGGGCCCCTTGAGTGACCAGGCCTGGGTACTAGGGGTCTACCTGACCCCCTTTGCCCTTGTTCTGGGGGTCATGTGTCGCGATCTTAATCGCTGTAGACCTAATCATAGACTGGCCATGCCATAAATTACAAATTTAATTAGATACCGTATCTTTCGTGTTACTAGCCAACATGGGCCCCTAGCGGTAGCTGCGGCTACTAATACCTCTGATAACGCTTTACCTCCGTTCTGCTTCGACGACAAAGCAATGTCTGAGGTGTTGGTAGCCGCAATAACCACCAAGGGGCCGCTATACGCTTGGGAGAGGTAACATAAATGACGTCTAGTATTTTATAATCGACGACCTAATGCGTAAATCAGTATAAAATGGAATTAGAGAGAGCGCTTTTCTTGCGATTGGAGTTTCTAAAATCAAATGCTTTGAAAATGGAAAGGATTTGCTACTTGCTAACGATAAAATAGCACACTTAGCCTGTCAGTTGCCGAGTTGAAGCGGTCACTGCGCCGGTTCCTGTACTCAGGGATGCACGGACGGACATACACTCCGGTTCAATTCTGCAGTGTAGCTTGGTGGAGCAGCTTGTACGCCAGGTGCACGCAATACGCCCACGGCTTCTATCCAAGAGTGTTTGATGACGTTAAAAGGGGCAAGCAGAATGATTTACACTACTGCAGTTTCTGACCCGGTTTCACATTTAGACGGAATCTGATTTTGGAGCAACTAAAAGCAAAGCCATATAAAAACCTAAGCCATGAAAAAATTTGTGAATACGCTGACTGTACAAAAACAATCCGTAGCTTGACCACTCCACACTATTCAAGGGTAATTAATACGACCAATGCTTTATTTTAAATTTACAAACAAACATTTAATGCTTTACCAGGAGTGAATAAATGAACACTCCACAGGACGCGGGAGTATCCGTGTTGTAACTCACGCTTTGCATTTCACCGTGTGCACAAGGCCACCTGAGAGAGAAGATGCAACTTTCAGCTCCTGGCTCCAAGTCAATGTTAAGAAGCTTTAAAGGTATATTCCTCCCAGAGCCATTTTTCTCGATCCTCCACATCAAGTATACGGTCCCAAAGGTCTATTTACTTACCGTTAGTCTTTCCCTTGCTAAAAATCCGTTTTAAAATGTGGTGTCTACGAGATTTTCTGTTGAATATTGGGGAACTATATTTACTGTATCCTGCACGTATATGATCCTTTGCGCGCCTACAATAACATTGAAGTTTCATCTGTGTGTGCGCATGTACTAATTTTAATCGTTTGCTAATAATTACTATGAGATCAAAACTGTAAAAGAATAATGCGGTTAAAAATTAAAATTAATTATGCCAATAGATCGCCGAAGAAAAATTACAATTTGGTAGCCTAAAAAAATTATAAATTGTGATGTTAATCTACAAAAATCATTCCGGTTTGTGACGACACAATCTTTAACTTCATGCTGTTTCGTATACATCCCCAAAGCCGATAGAGATAGCAGATGCGTTCCTCGCTGCGAGGAGCACAGCTACTATTTCAGTTGACCTTGGCGATAGTAACTTGCGCGGAAGCGATCGGCGCGTGGCTGTTATAAGGCAGGCGGAATGTGCCTTTAACTTCTTGGCTCACGCTATAGAACTGGCATCGAGTCCGAAGGCAGGCAAGACACCCAATTTTTACTCAAATCAGTCTTGACTATAGAGTAACAAAATACCTTTCTCGTTTTAAGTTCGTTTAAACGCTAGGTCTTCCGAACTGAAACATACTTGTACTAGTTGCAGCACAATAGTTATATTTTGCACATATTTATTAGGTAAAAACCGGTCCGGCGCTATTTTTAACGTACTTTTCCGCAAATGTAAACAAGCATCTGCAGGGACTATCTAGTTGTCACCAGTCTTTCGCACACTTCCGCCACTTTCAAACCACTTCCGCTTCATACTTCCGGTGTTTTTATACGTTTCAACTAAATTTTAAACCCTGAATCTATTGGCGAAAACCGTTTGTCTCTATTTGGGACCGTTCCATAGATGATGAACTCACTCGGCCACTTCCGGTCACTTGTGGACCTTTCGCTTCATACTTCCGGTTTTAAAAAAAATTCCTTTTAACTTATGTTTGGACGCTGAGTTTAATGGTGAAAACCGTTTGTCTCTCGTATCGTGCCATAGATAATGGGCTCACTTGTCAGCCACTTCCGGTCACTTGTGGGTCACTTCCGCTTCATACTACTGTTTTTTTTTTTTTTTTTTTTAAGCGGAGCTTCGCTATGATCACACCGTAGTTTTTTTCTCAGCAGTTTCGGTTGCACAGAAGCATAGGAGAAGAATGGGGTGGGGAAGGAAAAGAAACTTAACGCGCACCGTCGATACCTTTTTCCGGTACGCGTCATAGGTTCATAGTAGGTCAAAGTAGGTTCATAGCAACGCCCCTGCGCTGTAGTGTGTTCATTAATAGCACCTGGGTGCACATCTACTGAGAGCTTCGACTGTACACGCATAGTGGACGTGAATGGACTATCATAAGCGCATTTTCACGCATTAAAGTTAGGCGTTAATATAGCACGCTGCACAAGTTACGCCCTTCAAATTAGCACAGGGCCATACGTCAGTTCTTTCTGTAAACTTCCGTTCAGGCAACGTATCAAACCATACAAGCAATAATTACCCTTTACCGGTTTTAAAAAATGGTGGTTAGATTTTACGTACGGAGAACGAATTAGTTGCACTGCTGTGATGTGACTGTTTACAGCATCGTTTTCGGGTAGCCTGCATAATCGCAAATACAATTTCTATCGAGAAAACACCAATCAGTCGCTTATCGCGAATTAGTAGTTACGTAGCTAAGGGCGCGTTTACGCATCGACTCGCCTTTGCATTCTCGCAGCTAGAACTCAATCGCGATGGCAAAGGTGACATTGCCATGGTAACAACGCTAAATGGATTAGCTAAATCCGACATCGTTTGAGTTAATACTTGCAGTCTTATAATCCGTGCCAATAATATAAAGAATTCCTCATGACGAAACAATTTTCCCAAACGCTTCTGAACTCACGTTATTTGCTGCTTTCGTGGCGAGGCGGCAGACATAAAACCGCCGCCATGTTGGTATTTGAGGTGATTTCTAGCTTCTAGCTGCGAGAATGCAAAAGCGAGTGGTTGCGTAAACGTGCCCTTACAGGGATTAGCGAATACGGCCAAAACAAGCGACGAACCAAGATGGCGGAGCTCACTTCCCGTTAACGTGCCGGGTTGCCAAAGAAACGTAAGAGAGTGCGTTGATGTGAACAGACAGGCAGTTTCTTTTCCATCGCCACCCCTTTTTTCTCCTATGACAGAAGACTAAAGCGGACACGAGTTCGTAAAATGGCCGCATGGGGTCAGGACTCAGTACTAACGGTGGAAGATAGGGGGGTTTGGGTTGTGTGGAGACTCCTCCTTCATGCAGTTGCTGGCATTACTTATATTTTTTTTAAACAGGCTCTTCTCTAACTCGTTTCCTGGGTTTGTTCTAAGTTTACATTATTTACCTGGTCTTCGAATTCGACGCACGAAAGAACGTCCTTTGACGTGTACAAATAATAAATTGCTGTAAATAATTTATGGGAGTATAAATCAGTAAAGACAGTTTAAAAAGGGGTCGATATTGATATCAACCACGCCCCATGAAGCTATTCGCATCGCCGAGAAGATTTAGGGCATGTTTGCTTTATATAAACGAAGCAAGCAGTCTGTATTAAAGACTGGCCTTGCGCGAGGACACACAATACACTAGTGTGGGAAAGAAAGAAAACAAGAAAGAAAGACACTGCCCCGACTGGGACTCGAACCCAGGACTTCCCGTTTACTAGCCGAGCGCACTAACCGCACTAACCGAACGCACTGACCACTGCGCTACCGGGGCGGTTACTGGCTACAGGCTCCAGCCGAGCTAAGTAGCTGTTCAATCTTTCTCAATGGTGACCTACAGGTCACAAACGTACAAACAAGGAGGGAAAGCCTCCCTACTTCTAGTGTGGAGGCCAAGAAGCAATGTTCTTTTCCTCCTTGTTGCTTTCCTCTGCGTCACCACTGAGAAAGATTGAACAGCTACTTAGCTCGGCTGGAGCCTGTAGCCAGTACCCGCCCCAGTTCGCAGTGGTTAGAGCGCCCGACTAGAAAACGGGAAGTCCTGGGGTTCGAGTCCAGTCGGGGCAGTTGTCTTTCTTTCTCGATCTAGTGTATCTTGTATCCTCACAAGGCCAGTCTTTAATGCAGACTGCTTGCTTCGTTTATCCTTTACCTTGTGATTTCGTCTTTATTTGCTTTATTTGTTGTTCATTCTCCAATCTTGGAAAAACAATAGCCAACACGATGAGTTTGTAATTAATCGTTTGCACGGAAAGGGGTGGGGGGGGGGGGGGGGGAAAGGTAGTATGAAAATTAAACAGTCGTACGTATTTTTTGAAATCGGGTAGGATCTGAC
>JAHWFP010218044.1:0-13335 GCA_023313725.1 Lithobius niger | reverse complement strand
CCAACTTAATGGTAGGTTGGAATTGAGGAAAAAGTTAAATAAAAAATGAATAAATATTATTAATTTGTACTTCAGCTTTGTATTATGAGGAAAAAATAACATCGCTAAAAATAGTTTGGCAGTGCCATACATGCTTTCTCTTTTCTTCCTAGAATGCAAGCCCAACTAAGATAGTGAGCTTACAGGTGAAAAGTAGGTTCAATTGTCTTTTCACTATAGTTTGTGCAGTCTTAAGTTTAAGTTTGTGCGGTTGTTTGGTTGTTTGGTTTTCTAGTTGTTATAGTTTTAAGTTAGGTTAAGCTAGTTAAGTCGGTTAGTTATGAGCGCATGATCTTTGTGGTCTTTCAGCTCAATAAAGTCAAAGTCAAAGTCAAGCTACACAACCAACCATTGTCCAAGTATCAGTTCGACGATGGTGTTCGGCAACAATAGGGTAGGACTTTCGCTGTTTCGAAAGTCTTACCGCATTGTTGCCGAACGCCAACGGCTAACATATTTGTACAACGACGAGTTGAATCGTTAGTGAACGAGCCATTGTTGCAATAAAGCGACACTGTGAGCGCATTGTTGCCGAACCATCTTCGAACGTGTTTGTACAACAACGATTTGCATTGTTAGTAACCGAGCCATTATTTTGATATCATAACGAGCCATTGTTGGCGGGAATGTTCTTTGCTCAAGTTTTATCCCAGACGACTAGTCCTAGAGGTATTATTGCTAAACAATGGCCACATTTTGAAGCAGCAACATGCTTATAAAAAAAAATGGAACGTCGAAAGTTGAAACCTTTTACTCAGTTTTGTTCAAAACAATTTGAGGTATTATTGGATAAAAGCTTTCTCATTTGAAATAAACGTACGTCATTTTCATTTTTTCTCCCTTGATTTAGGGGATCTTCCGGTTGTTTTTGCCCTCAACTTCGGGACCAGTCTCGTGCTTGGAGGAAAGATAACTGTGGGAGGAATTTCTCCTGTACCTTTAAGTTCCTACCCTTTTCTTCCCTCCCTCAGCTTGGTCGTGTGGGGGCAGTGGGTGCCTGATTATGAGCTTCACCAATTTGTATGTGTTGTGTAACTTGACAGTTCAGTCTAGCGTGTTTCTGAATGTGGTCGCTTAACAATAGAACCAAGAACAATGTAAGACGTTAGACGCCCACTCGTATGTTGGGCGGTTGATGTATTGTCATCTTGTAACTTGATTTGTTTTCTCCTTTACTGTCGAGCGAAGGCGAGCCCCTACATTGCGTCACGTTTCTTTTTTCGCCCCTTCCTTGTTTTTTTGAGAAAGAACGACGTGTTTTTACTGAACCGCTATTTTATAGGCCTAAAGCTGATTCCGAGTGAAAAGATGATGTGAAATCAGGAATAGTCCTGTGTTACGATGAGATCCAAGACTCCTTTTGCGAGGACGGACTTACCTTTGCTAAGACATGGCCTCGTCAGCCTTAAACTGATGTTCGTAGTCAACTATGGCAGTGGAGAAAAGTTGGGGATTTTAAACAAGAAGCATTGACGCAAGATAGGACGGCTATCGCACACGTCTGTATACATCCTAAATTTCATGTGACCACTAGAATAAAAGATTGCTAAGGCTCATTACACCTACCGTGTGTCATTTACCGAGACCAACCGCTCGTAAAATGGTGGTCCATCCGGACTCTAGTTTAAAGTGGAGTAAACGCATAGGTGGCTTATAGAATTAACATCTTCTTCTTCTGTACCGCAAGAGGCTGTGGAGTCGATACACACACTCTGCTAGCCAAGCTGAGGTCCCAAATTTCAACATCTCGTGGCTTGACTATTCGACAGCGCGACTCCCCAATGGGCCACTCGATCAATTGCGCAGCGAACACTTCGACAATAACTAATTATATTTTCTCCAATGTCTCGTGACTGGTCGCAAAACTGCAAGGAAGCGACCAGAAACGACCAGGGGCAGCGTTCCCGTTTTTCGCATGCTACACATAGAGCGGCAAATCCTATAAAAAAAAACTGTCCAAAACTGCACTTAATGCAACAAGCATGAGAGTTTGCATGCACGTAGGTATTGAGGCACCAATGAAATCTAGATGTGGAGCCACTTTAATTTCGACCTAGGAAACCAATATGGCCGCCATTTCCAATATGGCCGCCAGCTAACATACAAGTTTTGATCCTCTCAACTCTACCGACTTAACGGTTGTAATTTCGTCAATCTTAGTAGCTAGGGTATGAAACTTTCTTTCCAAGAAGTCCAAGAACGTCCCTGTACGACATTTTTCTCTAAAGTTATCACCATTTAAACTTTAAATTTGACCCCATTTTTGACCCAGCTTGAAGATTGTTCGCTCTACCCACTTCAGTGATTCCACTGAGCCATTAGAAGTTCTGCAAATCATCTTTTGGAATAAAATTATTTCTAGTGAGAGCCATAGCTAAGTACTCTATTATTCTTTTAATAACTTTTGTTTCTGTGTTCACTGGAAGCAACGGAGAGAGTGTGTTACTAACCTACAAATACGCTATTTTTCATGTCACTATAAACTGCACAACTGCATTTCTTTGTACTACTAATTTGTTTATAACATTTATTTTCTTTCTGCAGATGACACGTAAGAGTCTACAATAGTTGCAAAACCGTGAACAGAAATCAACCCAATGACGTCACCAAGGAAGTTCAAGATGGCGGAGGAGACATTCACTAATATAATAGGTGTGAAGCCACTGCATTTTTGGTCTCTATGAATGTTTTGCCAGAAAGATGAACATGAGTCACTTGTGTGTTCTGCTTTAAATACAAGAACAAGTGATCGGAATTCAGGATATGAAACACTTGCCAATAACCTTGAGAAGTTTGCAGAGCTGAACGTTCTTCCAAGTGAAATTGACTTAAAACGTCTAAAGGAAGGTAACATTAACCATCGCACAAACATTAGGCAATAACCGTGCAAAGTGGCATATAACTTGCTCCTTAAAGTTCAACATCAATAAACTTTAGAGACTACTCACTAATTCAGAAGAGCAGAGATTTTACTGAAAACAAAGCTGCAAGTGGAAGCTCTGATTGGCTGAGAAGTCAAACGATCTCGATGAGAAAGATGAGACGCACAGTTTCCAGGTCAGTGTTTCTTCTGCAACGGACCACCTAATGCCAGTGACCCTCTGGGAAATGTTGAGACAAAAGGCATAGAACGCAAAATTCGAAAATGTGCTGCAGAAGTTGGTGATCATAACCTTTTGGGAAAGTTAACTGAGGAGGACGTGGTAACTAGAGAATGCAATTATCATTTGAAATGCCTAAACAAACTTTAACTCTTTCCGCCCTTCTTCCAGCTCTACAAAAAATGAGCTGTATAAAGTTTTCCAAGACATTGCATTCGCTGATGTTCTCGACTCATACTCCTATCAGTGCTTCCACTTGCTTCTTTGTCTTCAGTAATATGTGTACTCTTCTTAATTAGTTAGTAGTCTCTAAAGTTTATTGATGTTGAACTTTAAGGAGCAAGTTATATGCCACTTTGCACTGTTCATGCTTAATGTTTGTGCGATGGTTAATGTACCTTCGTTTAGACGTTCTAAGTCAATTTCACTTGGAAGAGCGTTCAGCTCTGCAAACTTCTCAAGGTTATTGGTAAGTGTTTCATATCCTGAATTCCGATCACTTGTTCTTGTATTTAAAGCAAGGCACACAAGTGACTCATGTTCATCTTTCTGGCAAAACATACATAGAGACCAATTCAGTGGCTATACGCCTACTATATTAGTGAATGTCTCCTCCGCCAACTTGGATTTCTTTGGTATCGTCATTGTGTTGATTTCAGTAGCACTTTGTACACGGTTTTGCAAATACTGTAGACTATTGTGTGTCATCTGCAGAAAGGAAACAAATGTTATAAACAAATTAATAAGTCGTAAAAAGAAATGCAGTTGTGCAGTTTATAGTGACATGAAAAATAGCGTAGTTCTTGGTTAGTAACGCACTGTCTTTGTTGGCTCCAGTGACCACAGAAAAAAAAGTTATTATAAGAATGATATAGTAGTTAGTTGTGGTTCTCACTAGAAAACATTTTATTCCAAAAGATGATTTGCAGAACTTGTAATGGTTCAGTGAAATCACTGAAGTAGGTAGAGCGAATAATCTGCAAGCTGGGTCAAAAATGGGGTCAAATTTATAGTTTAAATGGTGATAACTTTGGAAAAAATGTCGTACAGGGACGTTCTTGGACTTGTTGGAAAGGTAATTTCATACCCCAGCTACTAAGATTGACGAAATTTCAATGGGTAAGTCAGTAGAGTTGAAAGTATCAAAACTTGTATGTTAGCTGGCGGCCATATTGGAAATGGCGGCCATAGTGGTTTCCTAGGTCGAAATTAAAGTGGCTCCACGTCTAGATTTCATTGATGCCTCAATACCTACGTGCATGCAAACTCCCATGCTTGTTTCATTAAGTGCAGTTTTTTCCAACATTGCCCCACATTGGGTGTAGTATTCTGTATCCAGCTGTTGGATGAATAGTGCCTGGGGCGAATGGCCATTTTCATTGGGCAGTTCGTTCTCTAATGTATTTCGCTCACTCAGTCAGCGCTCCCTGTTTCTCGGACATGCTGGAGATGCATTGTAACCTGAGGTTGCCATCGTTTCCGTTTCCGTTTCGTGTACGTTGTGTGTTGTGCATAGTGGGTATTGCAGTGATGTACTGTTGTAGTAGTGCATGAGGGCGTGTGGCGGAAGGCCAGGGCCCTAAATAAACAACCTCAACCTCAACCATCGTTTCCCATAGTGTGGTGTTGACATAATCATGAGATGGTGCCAAATTCTCTCAATCTCAAGGTTTGTGTGAACGCGCCACACATTATTTGCTTGACCGCATTTGTTTACTGTGCATTTTTTGCCTGCTTAACATCAACAGTCGATAATTTGGGGCTGGCTATAGAATATTGTGGTGTCGATTTTCAAATCTGAATTTTACCTCCCTTTTTTTACGTCCCAATTTTCATGACGTTAGCTCTTCGGGTGACGGTGATTAACAATAAACCGTTTCAAATCGTTTTTGCTGAATAATGAACTAGAATCGGATGAAGGGCAAGACAGAGTTAACTTGCTCCCTTGAAAAACAATTGTGCTAATTTTGTGCAGGTTTACAAATTTGTACGTCACCTCGCGTAGCTATTAAAATGGTGTGATTTTTTTTAATGGGGACGGGAGGGGCTCCTCAACGATCTAGCTATGCCACTGCCAAATCCTCTGATGATGGTAGGCGTTACCCTTTTGGAACAGTGTGTTGACATGTGCCACCACCAAGAAAACGTTAGGCTGTGCCACTAACAGTGACTTCTATTTTGTCAGGCGACCAAAGTCTCCTTAGCAAACGAAGTTTCATCCTTATTTATCGTATTGTTATTTTTCCTCAGATGTCTGAAAACAGCCAAACTGCCTGAGTTGTAAAAGCCATGCATAGTATATTATATGGATAGGACGTACGTTGATGTTATCGCTTAATCTTGGCAGACGACACACTACCGTGTGTCTTAATTCATATAAAGCAGTTACATTTGCCGCCATATTGGCACCCGATTGGCACCAGTATGGGTTTTGGAGGGCATAACTACAAGGTGCACTACATAAGAATGGAGAAGAAAACAACGGAAGAGCGGATTTCTTAGGCTTAAAATAACGTTGTTTTCTCCAACAACAAAAATCGCGCGTTTTAGGTCTAAGAAATCACTCTTCACAGCATCGGCTTCAGTATGACGCCCTTCTGTTTCTCTTTGCAGTGCCCCTTACAGCTCTGCAGTGCCCCATTTAGGCTCCAGCATAGAGTTATATACAATAATACTATGTCGTGTCACTGTTCTATAGTAAATTTTATGAACTGCCTTCGTTTACAAATAAAAAGGCTTGCACCAAGAAAACAAAGAGCTACAAAAAAACCAGCGACTGCAATAAATAGTTGGTTTTAGTTTTTTAAAACTCCTTCATCATTAATTTTGATACCTGAAAAAAAATGGATTGCAAATTCCTATAGGGCAGTGACATGACGTAGTATTATTCTATATAAATCTATGATTTGAGCCAGTAACTGGGTTAGCTGCAAGGGGCACTGGACGGGGAAAAGAAGGGCGTCTTACTGAAGACAATACTGTCGCGCTGTAATACTGTAATAAGAGTGGATTTCTTAGGCCTATAATGCGTGATTTTTGTCGATTTGTTGGCAGTTGCTGACATTTTTAAGCAAATGGAATCTTTATTTTCCAGTTACAACCTAGCAGCATAAGGGATTGGAGAAAACAACGTTTTTTTAAGCCTATGAAATCCGGTCTCAAAGCACTCAATTTTAATATAGTGTCCCTTGCTGCTTTCGCTCTTGTAGCCAATATGACGTCACATCACGCTGCTCTATACATTAAAAATAATGGGGTTGCTCATTACAAAGGGTGCTATACTTTCACACAGAGAAGAGCATTATTAATTAACATGAGCGAAGGGGGTGGGGGTTTGGACCAAAAAAATGCAAAAACTGTGGCCATCGTTACTTTTAATTAATACTGCGTTACTCATCGTGGGTGACATTCGGATAGCTTTAATAAAAGCTATCATAGTAATTAGCCAACAAGTATGACTGACGTCATGTGTTCAAAGCATAACCAGCCACACCAAAAAGTTTGTCATCCTGCTTATCCTTAATTTGATGGCGATACAAATGATAAACCTGACCCCGCACCCATTTTGCCAATACTCCATCCAACACCACGCGTGTGGCTTCAGCTAGTAATCATATAAAATGACTTCCAGCTGTAAGTAAGTCTATGTAATTATCACATGATCAGTACAAATCTTTTAAGGATCTTTTTTCCAAAGTTTTGCTAAAAATTAATGAATTTTTCCCCTACAGCATCAAATAGTTTTTACAGGTACTAAAAAGGAAAGGTATCAAAAGTAAGGCAATAAAAAGGATATCTATGGAGCTAATTTCACATATTTTAGTTTCACATTTTGTCTTGGAACCAGAGTTGGATCGGGTACACCTGGTCATTCGGGTCAAGTTTTAAGCCGGGTCGCCGGGTCTGAGTACCAGACACGGAATTTCGGTTCAGACCCTGTGACCCAGTGTGACCCGGTGACCCGAACTGAGCCCGTGACCCTGAATTTCGTGTCAGATCCAGTGACCCGGAATTTCAGATTAGACCTGGCGACCTGGCCTGACCTAGTTAGTTGAACTGATTCGGAGACCCACAGACTTTCCCTCCGCCCCCCAACTAAGCCACAGACTAAAATAAATTATTTTTTTTTCCTGTGTTAGTACCGAAAGTGAATACCACTGTTTCCATGGAAAATATTTTTCGTTTCTTTGGTATATCCACCCAATAATAATAAAAATAACAATAATAGCAAACAAAGTTACACATTTTGATAAGCCGGCCTTACTAAAATATACTACTAAAAAATTCGTTCCTTTAAGCTTTACAATAATAATATTACTGTTTTATTGTATTTCCAAGCGTTGTCGTAATGAAGAACATAAAGTACGTCACAAAGTTAATTTGTGACAGTCGGTGAAACGGGCTTTGCAATTCAACAGCAGTAAGGAATGACGTTTACATCACAACTTATTCCATCTGGCGAGCGTATGTCGGTTTAGACCCCATTTAAGAGAAGCAAATCCAGCGTTTTACTCTTGTAATATTATCTATTCGTTACCTGGTGCTCATTCAATCTTCATCGAGTGGAGGGGGAAGGGGGGCAGGCACGAGACTTGTATTTGATTGATTAAAGTGAGCAAGTAAATCATTTGTTGCACTTAACAATTTTCTAAATGGGCATTTTAAAGGCACGAGAGTTGCTGAAGATGAGTTGGTGTACAGGGCTGCGGAGGGGGGGGGGGTGTGGTAAAGTAGCAAATGTTTCTTGAACCTTATTTACAGTTGTTTCCCTTCCTGTCCAAGATCGCTGGGTCAACCCAGGTCCAGCCGGGTCAGTCTAGATCCGACTGGGACATCAGGTAAAGATCTGGCCGAGTCATTGGGTCAAGCCGTGTCGGCCAGGTCACTCGGTCCAGCGGGTCTCCGGGGGTCTGGCCGGGTCACCAGGCCGTTTCGGAAAAACGGTTTGGCGGGTCACCGAGTCACTGGTGCAGTGCGCGTCATCGGGTCCCGGGTCAACCTATTTTCGGGTCACTGGGTTAAAAAAAAAAGTTTTTTTGAAACTGCACTTAGCAAAATATGTAAAAATTTGGTTTTCACTAGAAAATGTAAGCCAGGCCTGCTATATTCCTCAAATGCGCTCTCCGCACCCCTCCCCTCCCCCACCCACCCCGTGCACCTCTCCCAACCAACACCATACAACTCACAAAGAGTGAAAGCAGCCAGTGGTTGGGTGTGTGCCGATGTTTACCAGAGGCCTCATTCGTCACACGTCAGCAGGCCCCTGCTGCTCCGCCCCCTCGATTTTTCATAAATGTTTATAGAATTTGGACGTTGCGACCGAAGATCAATATAACGGTTGTTTTACCGCAAAACCGGATGTCATTTTTCTGACGTACCCACGTGGAGAAACACGAGTGCTGACTTCAAAGTCAATGTCAGCATAGATCTTGGGTAGTGAGTCGTTGCTATGGTACCATTACGTAGTTACTCCTATGGCAACCAAATCGAGCAAATTATCGGCTAAGCTTCCACTCTGCCAGTCGCTCGTACGCAGACGTTGAAACTGGACGTAGAACACTCAAGTCTTGTAGGCGCCGCAGCGTGATTTAGGTTAGCTTGTCTCGCTGCACTACCAACTTGTCTCGTGGAAATTTTTAATTGGCAAATAACAAAGAAACCAGAAGCAAGTATTGACAAATTCAAGGCATAATTCATCGAAAGATGCTGACCAACGAACGAAGCAAGATGAAGCTGTACGTCACGTTGTTGATCGTCTTGGTCCTCGCCGTTTGCCTGCAACAAGTGGAAGGTAAGATAGTCCTTCTGTTTGTTTGTTTGTTCACACACAATGTTTGAACTAAAGTATGCAATGTTTGTTATGTATGAGCATGGTACGAGTAAAAAATTACTAGAAAAGCGTAAGTCTTCCTAGTCGTGCGTCGCATTAGCAGTCACACATTGGATGACTCATCGGGTTTTTTGAGTGGGTCATGGGTCACGTTTTCTTGAGTTGTTCACTGGGTCACGTTTTTATGAATGGGTCATTGGGTCACGTTTTTGAGTGGTTCACTTGTTCATTGGGTCATGTTTTTTTGATTGGGTGATGAGTCACGTTTTATGAGTGGATCAATGGGTCACTTTTTTTAAATGGGTCACTTGGCCATTGTGTGAGGTTTTTCGTGTGGGTCATTGAGGTGCGTTTTTTGGAAGTAGACCACTGGGTCACGTTTTTGAGTGGGTCACCGAGTCACGTTTTTTGAGTACGTCGTCACTGAGTGACGTTTTATGAGTGAATCATTGGGTCACGTACTGTGTCACGTTTTTTGTGCAGATCATTGAGTGACGTTTTTTGAGTGGATCGTTGGGTCATCTAGTAAGAGAATAGTTTAACCCACGGACCCAATACGACCCACTGACTTTTTCCAATGTCTGGTTTCTGACGTACAGGGCACAAAATTGAGTCAAATCCAAAAAGTGAAGCTTACAAGAACCATTTCTACGTTCTGCGCTAAAAACTTGCAACTCATTTTGTAAATAATCCTACACCCGGCCAAAGTTGTGCCTAAGTTTCCTATTTAGGCCGATGGACCTAACGATACATGACGACGTCTAAGTTGGATTGTCAGATGAGTGTTCTAATCATTCGAACAAGGATCAGTTGACAAGGAGACTGGGTAAGTGGGTCAACAAGGGTCAGTGGGTCAACATGTGTCAGTGAGTCAAGTTGGTTCAATGAGTCAAAACGGGTGTCCTGGGTAAAGTTGGGTAGTGGGTCACTTGGCTCATGGGTCAGGAAATAAAGCGGGTCAATTGGTCAGTTCCACTGATTCGTCCTCTGCTACCGTCTCCCTGTCCATGGCTGCCAAACAGCCTTGCGGCATTCGTCGTCTGTGAGCAATGTTGCTTTACAATATTTCACTGTCGAATTGGTGAAATTATTTCGCTACTTTGTACTGCAATACTTTGCTGGCAAGTGTACAGAAAATACAAAGTAAAAATGGTTTGTGTTCTTTTCCAGGACAGCAAAGAAAGCGAATGTTCACAAAATCAAACTAGATGGAAAATTGCTACATTGTTAGCCTGAAAGACAACTTGATTATAATGATCATAAAACTATTTTGAAAATGGAAACTCGTTTTAGAAACCTAATGATAGTAACAGTAGGCCGACGAGGTGAATCAGTAAAACGCAAATAACCATTTTGGAGGTATAATTTTGAAAATATCAACAAAATATTATGCTCCTTTCATTTCCAACAAATTGCCTGAGGGAAAGTCGTCATAGTTTATCGTTTGGAAACTTAAAACGTAAAATTAAAACTTACTTACCAAATAAACAAAATGATAAATAACTAAAAAAAAAAAATCTGGTACAGCACATGAAAAAAGTACTTTCTTTGTTTTCTTCTCTGAACTTGCTGTTTTGACAGTTTTTAGCCAAGTATCATGAATTTACTATGAGAGGTGAATGTTTCATATATTATGTAGTTACATAAAATATTTATTACACTGTACTTCGTACTACCTATTATTTAAAAAAAAAAAAAAAGGGAAAAAGCTCTAACATACGGAGCGAATGAACGAAAAAGTTTGCTTCCATGAATAGAATGGAATTAACTGTTTTTTCCGGGCCTGGCAGAAACTTGGTGTTGGGGGGGGGGGGCTCCTTTTGTAGCAAGGGGGCCTGGAGATACGCCATAGCTGGATCGGGGGGTGGGGGTCCCAGAAGCCAATACTTTTTCCGTGTTTCTAGATGTATTTAATGGGCTTTGTGACGTCACAGTCCCTGAACGACAGCTGTTCCTCCGACAAGCTGAAACATTTTTTTTGGCAAGCTTGTCAGCGGGGAACTTGGGCATCGGCTTGTCGGAGGAACAGCTTTCGTTTGGGAATCTTGACGTCGCCCCTTGGATCTCCCCCTCCAAGTTCCCTCGCCGATAAGCTAGGCCAAAAAAGTGGGTCGGCTTGTCGGAGGAACAAATTGTCGTTGGGTACTTTGACGTTACCTCTTGGATCGCTCCCGCCAAGATCCTTACCGACAAGCTAAGCCAAAAACAAGCCCGGACTGGCTCAATTGGCCCACCATATTTAAAAAAATTGACCCACCGAATTAGTTTTCCATAAATTTACAGGCACCCAACCTCCACTATTTTGCAGCATCAGTTGAATCGTCATTACAAGATTCAACGCATGAGGATTGCAATGAACAAATAAAAAACAAATTTAGAAAAGAGGGGGTGCTGGCCCACCGGGCGATCCCGCTATAGCCCCCCTACCCAGTCCGGGCCTGGCCAAAAAAAATGGGTGGGCTTGTTGGAGAAATAGCTTGTCGTTAGGAACCTTGACGTCGTTCCCTGGATTTCTCCCGCCGAGGTCCCTTGCCGGCAAGCTAGGCCAAAACATGGGTCGATTTGTCGAAAGAACAGCTTGTCGTTGGGAAACCTTGATGTCAGCCCTACGATCGCTCCCGCCAAGGCCCCTCGCTGACAAGCTAGGCCAAAACAGCTCGTCATTGGGGAACCTTGACGTTGCCTCGTCATTCGGGAAAATTGGAATCGTATAGCGGGGCAATGTCAGGGTTTCCCCAACGATAAGCTGTACCTCCAACAAGAAGCCGATGCATTTTTTTGGCCTAGCTTGTCGGTGGGGGGCCTTGGTGAGAACGCTGCAGGAGTGTAAAATAAATCAGGTGGGTTAGAATGACGGAGGCGGCTCCACAGTCTTTTCCATATAAAAAAAAAAACTGAAATAACTTGTCGGTAGTGGACTATGACAGCAACGATCGATACCGTTTGTGGTAGGCTAGACAACATGCCTGCCAGCCTCGCTTGCACTGCCGCAGTCACTGCAGCTATACATATAACATCAGTAACCACAACTAATCACTAATCGGTGGTATACCTGACGTGTCCAGATCCGATACAAATTGTCCCTCCCTGCTCCTCCCGGGGCGACGTTAAGGCTACCGAATGAGAAGGGTTTTTCCATAGGCGCCGGACCCGGGGGGGGGGGGGGGGGGCATGGCCCCACCACTTTTTGCTGGGACCAATAATAGCACCCTCAGTTTTAAGAATTCGGGAGAAAGAAAATTGTTGTTTAGTTAACTCTTCGTTTTAACGTTGGTTTGGCGTTTTAATTTCTGTTTTTATTGTTACATTAATAACACCAGATTCGAAACAAAAGCATGCAGCGTGACGGAGCACACGAATTGAACATATGTTGCTTTACACGAAGCGAAACTACGTAAAGAAAATGCTGTATATTCAAAGTGCCAGTTTCGTTATTAGTTAAATCTTCTAAAACGTAATTTAAATTGAGTAAGAATGTGCGATGTTCATTTCTATACGTCTTATAATACAACCTGAAATGTTCATTAATTTTATTAAAAATGTGATAAATATTGGAATAAAAAATCTGGCAATGCTTCATCGTGGCCAACTCTACGTTGCCCACTTCTATGTAGTGTACACACAATCTTGCGATCAGTCTCTATCTCCCTCTTCCCCCACTACTATAAAAATAAATAAGAAATTAAGCCATCGGCAAAAATCATAAACGAGGAATATCAGTACAGCAAACCACCTTTATGACTTGGAGAAAGGTCAAATTCTGGCGTCCCCCGTTTACATCCCCTGCTAGAAAACGTATGACCACTTTTTTATTGTGAGATTACTTTTCTTGCTTTACATAATGAATGCTTCATCGAAGAAATAAGTTTTGAAGAAAATTGAGAATTTTAAATTTTCCATTGATTTTTATGCCCCTCGGCTCGTATTTTTTTTCTGGAAGGGGGGGGCTCTTGCCCCCACCCTGCTCCCGTTTTTTACGCAACTGCTGGCATTTGGCCCCCTCATTTTTTTAATGGTAGAGGCGCCTCTGGGTTTTTCCCAAAAGCCGACCCATATTTTTTGGGGGTTAGCTCTTCCGCGGGAAAGCATTGTAAATTTGGAGGTGGTATCAAACCGTTGACCAATGCAGCCATGGTTACAAGAAAAAGATATATATTTTGACAAGAAGAGCCAACACGCTCTTTTTTGACGAAAAAAAGTTTTTCCAGTGTAGGCGATGTGTGAACTCGTGATATCACGGATGTTCTCCAGATGCCGCTATAGTTAGCTCAGTTGCTTCAGTGAGGATAGCGGCTGTTACGTTGTATTGACAGAAGCTCAAATCGCAAATCGCGTCTAGACTCTTCTTGTCTTAAAGGCACATAA
>JAHWFP010218042.1:12342-30633 GCA_023313725.1 Lithobius niger | reverse complement strand
TTAAATTGTGTATTGGCTCAACTCCACTACTGTGCACATGTGTACTATAAAGTGCCACGTCAACAAGAAATTGGTTTTCAACAATTTGCTACTATCTTTTGCCTATAGGCCGAACCATTCTCAACTTAATCACCTCTTTATGGGTTTTTGGTTTGGTTTTAATTTTGTTGTAATTTGTTTTAGTTCGTTAGTTTTGGTGTGTTGATGTCAGTCCTTTGAAGGGCCGAACCACTCTCAACTTGGTGGCCTCTTCACCAGTTTTTGGCTTTGTTTATTTGGTTTCTTTTTAGAGTTGATTTATTTTTCGTGAATTGGACGTGAATACAATTTCTTTGGCAACGTTGTTTAGATTTATCGTACTACACTAGTGTGTGTTTCGGCACGCACGTCAGTATACAGGTTATCATTGTCCGAACTTTGGCTGTCCAATGAGAGACGATGCCGACAATACTAACAATGGTTATAACAATATTTTCGTACTTACGCGCCATCCCACGCCATCGTCGTTACACCCCTGGGCTCCAAACCATAAAAGGTACGCAGTTCGTATCGTACTGTAGCCATTCGTCCAATTTCATAGCTGGAAACCTTCCCGTAATCTCAGTATCGATAAATAATCACCCTATGAAAATTAACATGGGGATGAGCGGACTAGAATTAGCATTATTACAATATTTAGTTAGTTTTGGTGTGTTGATATCACTCCTTTGAAGGGCCGAACCGCTCTGAACTTAGTGGCCTTTTTACTAGTTTTTGGCTTTGTTTATTTTGCTTTGTTTTTGCAGTTGGTTTATTTTTCGTGAATTGGACGTGAATACAATTTCTTTGCAACGTTGTTTAGATTTATCGTGATGCAATTGTCTGTGTCTAGGCACGTACGTCAGAATCACGTTCTCATTGTCCAAACTTTGGCCGTGCAATGAGAGACGATGCCGACAATAGTAACAATGGTTATAACAACATTTTCGTACTTACGCGCCCTCCCACACATCCCTGTTACGCCTGTCTGTCCTCCTGTCCGGTGTTTTACAATTTTTGCAGGAGGTACAGATGTATGACAAGATTTAGATTAGGGGTTTGAATAACGTCTCTGTAATGTGTGGTGCAGTGGCAACCCGGACCACTGCACTGTGACTGAGGTTGGCGCTAATGACCAAGTTGTCGACGCGCCATTGAGCCTCAATTCCCCCCCCCCTGTTACGCCCCTAGGCTCCAAACCATAAAAGGTATGCAGTTCGTATTGTACTGCACCCATTCGTCCAATTTCATAGCTGGAAGCCTTCCCGTTATCTCAGTATCGATGAATAATCACCCTATGGGATTTAACATGGGGATGTGCGAATTAGCTAGCTAGCTAGCTAGTTAACACATTTACAACGTTATTGAGGGTAAGATTTTGCATTGAAAGCAGCTTAGCTGGCATTCCTACACGAGTTAAATTTTGTCAGGTAGGTCATGCTCTCAATTTCAAAACAATTTAAGCTTTTGTACCGCATTATTATTATCCCCAAGTACCTGAAATGTGCCCAACTGTGCTTCAAGATATAAAACACTGACGCTATGGCGCCGCGCTACAATGGTTTACAACCTCGACAATTGAACTGATGTGATGTTTGTTGTGATGATTGTTGCCTAACTTGGCGCGACACACTAGCGTGTGTCTAGAAATGGGTAAACTTACAAAATCATGTCTGGATCCTATTTATATGAGGGCGAAAAATATAATGCTAAAGGATATAAGATAGAAATAAAGCCTCCTGATCATTATTTTGTAGCTACTGAAATTTGGAGTAACTACTATTGTGAAGAAAAGAAAAAAGTAGAAATTACTATAAGTATGCCTAAAATTAAATTAAATGAGAGCGAAATGAAAAGCAACTTTCTAATATTGATTGGAATATCCTGGATAAATACACAGACCCTAATATAATGTATCAGATTATTGAAAAGGAAATCATTCAAATTTACAATCATAACAAAATTATTGTCCGTAATAGGTCGCCTAAGCAAACCAGGAAGCAGGAATGGGTGACAACTGAACTTTTAGATAAAATTAATAAGAAAAACTCCTTATGGTCGAAAATTAGTAAAATGAAGTCATATTCTAAAGATATTATTGACCAATATAACACTCTCAAAGCCGAGGTCAAAAAGAATATTAATGTAACTAAACAGAATTTTTATAAAACAAATTTTTAACGATAATAAAAATGAAAGCTCTAAAATTTAAAATAAATTAAATCAAATTTCGTGCAAATCTAATAATCGTAGTAATATAGATGAAACAATGCGGACAGCTTTCCCTGATACTGATATTAAAACTGTATGTAATAATTTTGTTAAGGAATATGGAAATCTCATCCCTGAACTCAAAAAAGCAAACTCTAAGGTGGACACTAATGATATGATTGATGAGAACACTAGTAAGAAAACTTCTAATTTTGGAAAAAACTTGTGTTATTTTACCTCCTACTACTGCAGAACTTATACACATTCTTGAAAATATAAAAGCAAAAAAATCCACTGGTTTTGATGGTATCCAGATTGAACATCTTATTAAAAGTCGGGAAAATTCCATTGTTTTCCTTGAAAAACTTATTAATGTTATTATACAAAAAGAAAAATGGCATGACAAGCTAAAATTGCAAGTTCTTAGACCCATTTTTAGGAAGGGTAAAAAAATACAACATAAAGAATTACAGACCTGTTGCCCTTCTTCCAGCTATAAATAAAGTAATGGAAAAATACTTCGCTAACTGTGTGGAAAAATTTCTTACTAAGCACAATCTACTTTTTAAGACTCAATTTGGCTTCCAGAGGGGTAAAGGTACTGTGGATGATTTGCATTTTATTAACGATAAAGTTGCCACTGTACTTGAACTTGATCAAAGCAAATATGTTGGTTCTATTACAGTTGACCTCCAAAAGGCATTCGACACACTAGATAAAAATATTCTTGTAAAAAAACTGTACAGTTTGGGACTTAGAGGTAAAATTTACAATATCTTGTCTGATTATTTAACTAATTGGAAGTGTTCTGTTAGGATTGACGATAATTTAAGTGAATGGCAAAGTGCTGAGTATGGTGTTCCTCAGGGGTCTATCCTAGGTCCCTTGTTATTTCTCCTCTATCTCAATGACATTATGGAATATAATTGGAACACCAACTTGGTTTAATATGCCGATGATATTTTTTTTTTACTTTCTATCAATTGCAACCTGGCTGATATGTTCAGCAATTTACAGAAAGATTTTAACCTTTTAAATCAGTACTTTTATAACAATAAGCTGTATATTAACTTGGAAAAAACTTTTTTTTATTCAGATTCATACTTCACATATGAAACTTGATCATAATAATATCATTGCTCATACAATGAACTGTAATCGTGTCTCTGCCTGTAATTGCCAAATTGTTCAAGAGGTTAAAACTTGTAAATACTTGGGCTTACACATTGACTCTAACTGGAAATTTGAGAATCATATTGAAAGTTTAAAGACTAGACTAAAACAGATTGTTCCTATTTTGTATAAAGTGAAAGGTTTTCTCAGCGTTACAACTAAAAAATCATTATTTGAGGCATGGCTCATGTCTCAGGTACGGTATGGCAATTCTATCTACGGTTCTACCACTGAAGGGAAAATCGACAGTTTTCAAAAAACTGCTAAACAAGTCTGTAAAGGTATTACTTACTGAAAAAATTTATAAAACTACTTCCCAGCTTTGCAAGGAAAATTATATCATGGCATTCAAGCAGTTGTTTGGTTACACCATTTTAACTGGAAATTATTTTAAGAAAGAACTTAAGGAAACTGTAAAGAGGAACGTTAGACATAATAATGACTGGCTAACTGTTCCACAGTGGAGAAATTCCTACGGAAAAAGGTGTCGGGCATATGTGATTCCAGCAATGTTTAACAAGCTGCCTAGCAACCTTGGGGAAATACCTTATTATTCGACTAGGTTAAGGAAAATTAAAAACTTGATGATCATGACTTCTTAGTGTTGTAATATTATTGGCTGTTATTTTAATTACGTTTGTATAAATTTGGATTTAGTTGGTTATTTTATGGTAATCTATGTTGGTTACTATAATAATAACCTTCTTGTTGTAATAACAAGACGGGACTGATCAGAAAAAACAAAAACAATTAAAAACCAAGAAGACCTCATCGCAATCGTAAACAGTATGGCAGGAAAGAAGAATAATGAACTAGAAACCCTAACAGAGCCAATACTGCAGGAATCTGAGTCGCTCCATTCTTAGACAACAAACAAGTACTACCTGACAATTTGTTAATGACATTTACGGAAACTTTGATGATCTTGAATTAAAACTAAACCATGCTGCAATAAACGTTAAGTGCATACGCACAAATTTACGTAGCTGTAGACTAAACTGGGACTCGTGGTTAGCAGAATTTTACACAGCAAATATCAAATGGGATATCATTGCTTTAACAGAAGTAAACATCACCGAAGAAGAATGTGCTCTATATAACATCCAAGGATAAACACAATTTGCAAACTGCAGAATTAATCAAAGAGGAAGGGGAATCCTCCTCTTTTTTAATGAAGATACAATACGTAATGTGGTTTGTAAAAAGGTAAAATTTGATAACAATGAAGTGGTTTCTAGTGTTTTCGTCTTTAACAAAAATGTGTTTAAAGTTATCACCACTTACAAAAAACCGTCGTCCAGCAGGCAACATTTTATAAAAGAACTTAAAGATTATATTAAAAATAGAACAAAAAACATCAATATTCTCATACTTAGAGATTTTAATTTTAACATTTTGGAAGGCCACCAAGATTCTAATGAAAATTATGACACTGAAAGATTCGAGAATTGTATGGCTGCATTGGGATTCAATACTCATATTACCTCACCAACAAGGGAGGAAAATTGAGAAAACAAACTTGTTAAATCTTGCATAGAGCTAATTTATAGCAGAGTGAATAATTATCAACACATCTCCTTTGTAATTAAAATTAAAATAGCTGACCATTATTTTACAGCAATCCAGCTGTGGAATGATGATGATTCCAAAAACGAACAGGAAGCTAAAAAAAATTACATAACAACAGCTGAACCATAAAGATATTAACTTACAATTAAAAAATTACAACTGGTGCTACTTGCAGTCATTTAAAGACCCAAATGAGATATACAAGGAAATTGAAAAAGTTGTAAAAAAAATTTATATTAGTAATACAATTTTGAAACTAAATATAAATAGGAAAAATAAAACAAATCATAGACAAGAATTGATGAATCAGGAACTACTATAACTAATTAATAAAAAAATAAACTATGGAATAAGATTTCAAAAGTAAATATAACTAGTACAATTTTAATGGAGGAATATAAAACCCTAAATAAACCGTTGCAAAACGAATAAAAAAATACTAAAATGGGCTTTTATGCATCCTTTTTTGAAATGCATAAATCTGATAGTAAAAAAGTATGGGACAAAATACACACAATTTATGGTAATAAAAAAAAAGAAAATCTAGACGACCAAATACAGAACAATTTTCCTGAAATTGATGAACAAACACGCTGTAATAATTTTTCAAAATATTTTAATCAAGAAGTACCAACTCTCAAACAACAGAAAACGGAATCACAGGGACGTGAAACTTATAGTCACAAACATGACCATAAAATTAGAAGTAAAAAAAAAATAGCATCAACTCAATCTACATCTCAAAACCAACAAAAAATGAAATTATTTCAATTATGATGAACTTTAAAATGAAGAAATCATGCGGGCATGATGGTTTTCTCCTAGAGTATTTTGTTAACAATAAAGAACAAACTGCATACTTTATGAAAATCCTTATCGATGCTATTACTGACACTGAACAGTGGCCTGATAACCTTAAAAAACAAATAATAAGACCAATTTACAAAAAAAAATGGAAAAAATTAATATGGCAAAAATCGTCCAATTGCTTTACTGCCAATTCTTAACAAAATAATTGAAAAATACTTCGCAAACTGCAATTATAAATTTTTAAATAAGTTTCATCTACTAAATACACATCAATATGGATTTAGACAGGGAATTGGAACTTTGAATGGACTTAGTCTTATTAACACTAAAATTTTGAATGCATTAAATAAAAGTAAACACATTGGTGTAATTGCTATAGACTTAAAGTATTTGACACTATAGATAATAAAATGCTTCATAATAAACTACATGATATTGGCATTCGTAGAAAATTACTTCACATTCTTGATAGTTATATGAATAATAGACAGAGCTGTGTCGAAATTGCAGATAAACGAAGTGAATGGATGACCGCAAGGTTCAATTTTAGGCCCTCTCTTATTCATTATTTATATTAATGATATTATTGAAGGAAAACTTCAAGGCCAAATTATTTTGTATGCAGATGATATCCTTTTAGTATCTATAGGGAAAAACCAAGAAATCATGGTTCGAAATCTACAAACAGATTTTAATAGCATAAATCAGTATTTATATACTAATGAATTATACATTAATAATGATAAAACTAATTTTATGCATGTAGCTACTTCACATACTGAAAAAAATTTGTGTCATACGCGCACACTGTGAAAACTGTAAAAATAATTATACATGTACCAAATGCCCTGTAATTAAACAAGTTGCTTCATTAGGTTATCAGGGAATTGAAATCGATGAAAATTGGAAATTTTATGCACATATTGAAAAATTTTAAAAAAAATTAGGAAAATTATACCAACCCTGTATATGGTGAACCACACGTTTGTAACCAAAATTAAGAAAACACTGTATGAGTCATGGGTGCTTTCACAGGTCAGATATGCTTGTACCATTTATGGGATGACAACAAACAGTTATATTGAAAGTTTACAACGGACTTTAAATAAGGCTGTAAAGGCATTGTTTGGCAATAGGCATACTACGTCCACAAAGGATATAATTAAGAGTTACAAGCTTTTAAACTTTTCAAATATGTATAAGCTCACTGTCATTACTAATAATTACTTTGACAATACATATCAAACTAATATAAGAAGACAAGGGAGAAAAAATTCGCCTTGGCTCCAGGTGCCTACTTGGAGAAATTAATTTGATAAAAGATGCCTTGAAATTATTATTCCATCCACATTAAATGATATTCCATCCGATATAAGAACGATTTTAACTAGAAATAATATTAAAAAACATATCAGGGATTGGTTAACGAATCAGAATTGATAATTGTCCTATTCATTGTGGTGAGGGTAGATATGCTTGTTAGCCCAAGTAATATATGAATATGTATAATTATATGCAATGTACTGTAACACTTTCATCATTCAAAGTTAATATTTGTGTAATAGTGTATAAATAAATAGCTGTATAAATAAATATAAATAGCTGCTCACACAAGCTCTTGAAGCTTCGAGCACTGTCTTTGGCAATAAATTATGTATTATTACTGTTATTATTATATTGTATTGTAATATATTATATTACAAGATGGTGGCTGGGTGTTGGCTGATGGAAAGTATCTGGAGAATGGTGAGAAATATGGAGGTAGGAAAGAAGAGCTGAGTTCAGAAAAAGTGATAATAGCAACATAAGGAACTAAAGAGTACTTGACAAATTTTGGTTAGTCTACAACTAAAGGAAGAATGGTGATTTGAAGAAATAGATTGAGGCAGATCAACGTGTGGTGTAACAGAGAAAAAGTTCCCCAGAAAAAATTTAGAGTGTTCGTTTTGGGTTTGAAAATACAAAAAGGTTTACAGCTATAGATTAACAGTTTCAACCCGGATTAAAACTAAATGAACTGGAGTGAAACTTTTTGCACTAAAATGAAACTACATCTTTAAAAAAATTAAAACTAACAACGGAATCATGTCAGGATGCCAAGATTGTGAAAACAAATTAGGAAATCAAGGTGACTGGGTGGTATGTGGTCAATGTAAGTCAAAATTGTGTTATAAATGTGCTGGACTTAAACAAAATACATGGAAAACAATGAATGATACAAAGAAATCGGAATGGAAATGTAAAACAAGATGCAGAAAAACGAGAACGGCATCAGAAACCAATGAGGATAAGAACACAGACAGGCAGGTGATAATTTCTGATGGGGAAAATGAAAAAAAAAGAGATATTGAAATAGAAGAAACAGAACAAAAAAGAAGACAGTACAGAATCAGAATGGAAAAAAAATGGACTTACTGATCTCAAAACACGAAGAACAAAAGAACAAACTGGAAGAATTGATAAAATCTTTAGAGTTTGTAACGAAAGAAACAGAAGATCTTAAACAAGAAAATACTGACATGAAAAAAAAATTACAAGAAATGGAAATGAAAATACAAGAACTAGAAAATACAGGTGAAAAAACTAAAGTGCTTGAAAAAAAGATGAATACAATGTTCCGTGAAACAAAAGATAAAGAACAATATGAAAGAAACAGAAATTTGGAAATTAGTCAAATGGATTGGCCGCAAAATGAAAACATGGAAGATACATTACGCGAACTTGCAAAAAACTTTAACGTAGCTCACAACCATGATGAAATAGAGGCAGCACACCGTATCCCAAACAGAGACAAGAACAAACCAAGTGTGATAATTGTGCAATTTAAACATAGACAGAGCAGAGACAAGGGGCTGGAGCAAAGAAAAAGGATTGTCACTAATGACAACATGTTACGAAATGGAAACAGAAAGAGGATCTATCTTAATGAGAATATGACACCTACACAAAACAATTATTCTGGAAAACAAGAAATTTTGCAAACAACAATAACTTTAAATATGTATGGTTTAGAAACGGAAAGATTATGATGCGAAAAGATGGTGACACACAAGAGGTGAATATAATACATGAAGAAGATGATCTGTTGAAACTAGCCGAACAATAGAATTCATTAATTATATCTTTCAGAAGAAAGAGGAGATTGGTAAACAAATGAGACAGGACATTGAAAAAAGTGAAAATGTAAAAGTGATACATATCAACATTAGAAGTCTCAGAAAACATTGGGATATTTTTGTTCATCTTTTAGATGAAATCAACGTTGAATGGGATGTTATAATATTAACGGAAATTAATATAAAAAAGAGGAAGTATACCTATACAAATTAAGTAATTATGGGAATTATACATTGACCAGAGAATCAACAAATGGAGGTGGTGGTATGATGATTTTCACAAAAAAATAATCTGGAAGTGGAATGCCTTGAATTTAAAATTGATGATAATAATGTGATGGAAATTAAAATTAAAGAAAATAATATACCAAAAACCCAAATTATAGCTATTTATAGAAGACTTATAAGCAATAAAACTATATTTATTAACAAACTAAAAGACATAATAAAAAGTAATAAAGTGGATTTGGAAAACCGAATAATTGTAGGAGATATTAATATTGACATATTAGAAAATGGAAATGAGGACAATTATGATCAAAATATAATTGATAAATATGAAAACACATTAGCTGCATTAGGCTATCAGTGTCACATAAACTCGCCAACAAGAAAAGAAATAATAAATAAAAATGGCAGAAACATACTACAACAATCATGCATAGATCATGTATTCATAAAGAAAAGTGGAAATGCAAAAAGCAGACTACTAACTAAAAAATTGCAGATCATTATATTACTATGGCTTGGATTTGGAATAAAAAATAATAAATAATAATAGAAATAAAAATGTTTATAATAGTACATTACACTGGAAATATGACGATAAATTGGAATATACTAGATGAAAATCAAGAACCAAATGAAATTTACACTGAAATTATTGAACGGATTAATAATGTATATGAAAAAAACAAAAAACTAATGAAAATTAAATCTAAATTACAGAAAATAAATAAAAGAAAAGAATGGATAACAGATGATTTATTACAAAAAATAGAACATAAAAATAAATTATGGAACAGAATTATAAAAATAAAGGAGATGTAAATGAAGTATTAATGGAGGAATATAAAAAAGAAAAAATGAACGTAAATAAACTTATAAAATCATGTAAAAATGATTTCTATACAAATAAACTGGAAAGCTTAAATAAATAAGGTAAAAAAAACGGTGTGGGACGTAATAAAGGAATTAGAAGGCAAAGAAAAAAAATTGATGAAGAAATAAAAGCAACATTTAAAAATAAAAATATTATTGAAATTTTGAATGAATTTAATGAAAATTTTGGAAATCAAATATCGATTCTAAAGAAAGAAAATGAAACCGAGAACAAGGAATATAAAAAAGGGCAATTCTCCAAAAATGTAAAAAAAACAATTTAAGAAAAAAAACAAAGTAATTTATGATCAATGGTAATAGAAGATGCTAATAATATAGAAATTATAAACATTATAAAAGAATTGAATAATACACGGGCAGTAGGAGTAGATAATATATACATACATCATATCAAAAATACTAAAGAGAATACATCAAAAGCAATATGCAACTTGTAAATGCAATGATAAAGAAATCTGGCCCGACAAATTAAAAATACAAATTATAAGACCTATATATAAGAATGAAAATAAGCAAGAAATAAATAATTACAGACCAAAATCATTATTATCTGTAATCAATAAAGTTTTGGAAAAAATTTTCGCAAATAAAATCAACAGCTTTCTTGAGAAATGTGAAGTATGGAGTAAAGTACAATTTGGATATAAAAAACATAAAAGTACAACAGATCTCTTAATTGAAGTTAATGAATTAATAACAACAGGTTTAAATCAAGGATAGTATATTGGTGCAATACTTATTGATTTAAAAAAAAAGCATTTGATACGATTGACAAAAATATTTTACTTAAAGAATGTGAAAATTTGGGACATAGAGGTAAGATATACAACATATTAAGAAGCTACTTAACAAACAGAAAAACAATTGTAAAATTGGATGGGGTAAATAGCATAACGGACAATGTAAAATTTAGAGTTCCACCAGGATCCGTACTGGGACCACTATTATATTTAATGTATACCAATGATATTGATTAAATTTAGAAAAAAAACCAACATATATCTATTTGCAGATGATACAATATTAATATCTGTACATAATAAGTATGAAGATATGATGTTTAACTTACAATATGATTTCAATGTATTAAATGACTATTTTATTGAGAATGACTTGTTCATTAGCAAAGAAAAACAGTACAAATGGATATCACGGTACCAAAAATGAAATTTAAAAAAGAAATCTGGATAAAAAAACATAATGGAAATTTCAAAAATCTGATTGAAATGAATAAAATGGGTTGTGAGAAGGACTGTGTTAAAATTGAAAAAAAATTTCAACAAAATATTTAGGAATAGAAGTAGATATACATTGGAATTTTAGACAACATATTTTGGGACTAATAAAAAAATTAAGACAAATCATACCAAAAATATACATTATTAAAAATGTACTACAGAAAAAGCAAAAAAAAATTATCTATGATGCATGGATAACTAGTAACATAAGATATGGTCTGGAGATATATGGTCATGCACCAGAATATTTGGTAGATAGATTACATAAAACATAAAATAAGATGATACAAATAATGTTTAAAGATAATATTTAAAAAAAATACCCTAACTTTATATAAAGAAAATAAAATTATGAAAATAAAGGATCTAAAAAATTTTCTCATATTAACAAAAAATTATTTCTGTAACAAATATAAAAACTATAATAAAATATTAAAAAGAAGTAAGGGAAATAAGGAGAGATTCACTGTATCAAAATGGGCAAATCAGTATGGAAAAAGAAGGAAAGAATGGTATATACCAAAACTATATAACGAATTATCAGAAAATATGTTGCACTATTCAAGACTACAAGATTTTAAAAAAGATCTATCACATAAAAAAATTGCAGGAACACCATTAAATACCTAAAAACATAATACCAAAAATACTTGTAATCTATAAATCTATTAAACAACATTCCAGCTGAGCTTCTTGTAATGTATAATAGTCTAACTACCAATAACTATTTTCATTGTAAACTCATACAAGTTATTTTTTGTAACTTCGAGAATTGCATTGCTTTTGTAATTGTAATTGAAAATAAACATTATTATTATTATTATTATTATTATTATTATTATTATTATTATTATATACAAGTTAACATGAAAAAAGAACAAAAAGGAATGAAGGAACAAATTGAAAAGATGGAACAAATATTACAAAAGCTGGAGCAGGAAGGAGGATCGAAAGTGAATCTTGAACAAAAAATTATGCAACTGCAAATGGAATCCAAGGAAAAAGAACAATATGATCGTAATACAAATTTAGAAATTAATTAGAGTGGCAACCAAATGAAAAATTGCAGGAGCTGATACCGAAAATAGCAAGACTTTATGATATACAGTATATTCGAAACGATCAAATTGAAGCGGCCCATAGAACCCCAAACAAAAACAAGAAAAGCAAGTACTATTATTATTCAATTTAGGCACCGGGAATGTAGAACAGAGTGGATACATAACAGGGAAAAAAGGTAACAAACAGTGACGTGTATGGCAATGAAAATAGTAACAGGATTTACGTAGGAGAAAATATGAGTACTTACTATAAAACTTTGTTTTGGAAGAAAGAATATGCAAAGAGAAACTATATAAAATTTGTTTGGTTTAGCAATGGTAAGGTATGAATGAGAGCACATGAAATTGAAAGGAAAGTCATAAATGTTAAGATCAGAATTTGATTTAAAGTAAGGATCCTAGTAAGTGTAAAAATCTGTTTCTTAGAAATTCAAAAATATTGCCTTTGAAAATTTTGAACAGATGCATGCACGTACGTCCGAGGACCTTTTGAAGCAAGAAAGAATTGGTGTATTAAGCTTTAACATTAGAAGTCTTAGAAAATATTGGGAAAATTTTCAGTTAGTTTTAAAAATACTCAAATAATTTGGGACATAATTGTTGTCTCAGAAATAAATATTAAAAAAGAAGAAATAGATAACTATAGTATTGAAGGTTATGAGCAAAAAGCAATAACAAGGGAAGACACGAAAAGGGGAGGTGGAATAATGTTGTTTATAAATAAAAATTGGGATTTTCAAAATATAAAATTTGCTAAAAATAAATTAGGTGAAAATGATTGTCTTACAGTGAGCTTTGTTTTTAAAGGTCTTACTTTTGAATATAAATGTTATTTACAGAAAGCCAAACTTCAAATAAATTAAAGTTTTTAAAGGAACTTAAACAAATTATCAATAAACAGGAAAAGGAAATAAATTTCAAAATGATCTTAGGTGATATAAATATAGATATTTTAGAAAATAATACATTAAACTTAGATAAAAATGATCAAAAAACAATAGATAAATACGAGAATTTAATGGCAAAACATGGATTCGAAAAATTAATTGATTCTCCAACACGGGCGGAAATTGTTAAAAGAAAAATTGTTCAGAATTAACTGTACAAAAAAAGCTGCATTGACCATATTTTTCTAAAAACATTAAAGTTGATAGCAAAAGGAATTACTATAGAGAAAAAAGCATATGATCATTATTACACAGCATGTTTGTTGTGGAAACCAAATTTGAAAATATAAGAAATAAATAACAGGAAAGCTGGTCAAACACCCAAAATAATATAAGATATAATGACAAAACCATTATCAGGGAAATGAATTTGATAAACTGGAACAGACTAAGGCAAATAGGAAATGTTGATATGGTTTATGAGGAAATTAAAAATGAAATAAGAACCATCTATGAAAGAAACATTTCTAAAAATACTGATAAACAGAGAAAAGAGTTTAATGGTAGAAAGGAGTGGATTAAAAAAAACACTTAAAATAATAAACAGTAAAAAATAAAACGTGGAAGAAAATTAAGAACATGGATGTGGTGGATCCAAAATTGTTGCTAAAATATACGCTATTAAAACTGAAAGCACAAGAAAGAATATCACAAGATAAACTACAATATTATAAAACATTAATTGAGAGTTGAATTAATAATAACAAAAAAATGTGGGATGTAGTTAATGAACTAACTGGAAAACATAAAAATAAGAAAAGCATTGACCAAAATTTAAGAGATGCATTTAAAGATAAGAGGGTCATGGAAACTTGTGAGGGTTTTAATGAGTTTTTTGATAGACAAATAAACGAATTAAAGGAGAAATATTCAGAAAGAACAAATACCATCAAATTAGAGAAATTTTATAATAAGTTTTTAAAAACATAGACAAGAAAGAAATGACAAAACAAACGATGTTTATAGAAGAACCAACTGAGAAACACGTGGAATTCAAGTCAATCAAGTAAGTAAGTAGTTTATTATGACGGCTCGAAGTTCATGGTGAAGTTATGTGTGCCGTATAAGTCAGGTACAATAGAAAGGCACATGATAACGAATAACATGGAGGTAATATTGAACACATTATTTGTTGACAAGTAATCATTATAAATTTGAAAAACACAAATTCAACAGGATTTGATGAGATTTTAACAAGGCATTTAAAACAAAGTTTAGGAAATACTTCTAAGGCATTGAGTACACCAATAACCAAAATTATAGGAGGAAAGATGGCCAAAGCAATTGAAATTACAAATAATACGACCACTACGGTACACAAAAAGGGACCTGAAACATATTTAAATAATTATCGGCCAATTTCACTGTTATCAGTAATTACTAAATTGTACAAAAATATTTTTCAAATATAATCAGGGCATTTTTGAACAACTTTAAACTACTTACAGAAATACAGTATGGGTACATGGAAAATAAAGGTACATCAAATCTTTTAGTACATATAAATGAAATAATGACAACAGCGCTAAACAACGGTAAATATGTAGGAACAATACTTATAGATTTGCAAAAAACTTTTGATTCTTTTGATAAAACAATATTATTAAAAAAATGTGAAAAAATTGACTTGAGGTAAAAAATGTACAATGTTATTAAGAGTTATATGACAAATAGGCATGCTCTGGTTAAAATCGAAAATGAAACAAGTAATAAATCAAACATTGAGTTTGGAGTTCCATAAGGTTCAATTTTGGGACCTTTGTTGTTTTTGATTTTTATAAATGATAGAGAAGAAAGTATTGAAAACACAATTTTATTTTTGTTTGTGGACGACATGATGTTAATTTCCATACATGATGATAAAGAAAAAACGATAGAAAATGTACAATATGATTTTGATTTATTAAATTGTTGGCTAATGGAAAATGAAATGTACATAAGTGAAAACAAAACACGTTACATGAGTATAACAGTCTCAAAGATGAATGTGAAGAATGAGGTAAAAGTGTTTGTACACAGAACAAACTGTAATTATATGTTAGAAAATGAAAAGAATGTAAGTTGCATAAATACATGTAGCAAGTTGAGTACAGAACAACGAGTGAAATATCTGGGTTTAACCATAGACACAAATTAGGATTTCAAATTACATATTGTACTGTTAAAGTGCAAATTAAGAGTTTTACTAGCAAAGATATATCAGCTTAAAAATTTTATAAAATAAAAACAAAATACTCTACATGGCATGGATAGAAAGTAAAATAAGATATGGCATTGAAACGTATGGTTTTGCATCTGACTTGATAATTAAGGAGCTACAAAGTTTGCAAAACAAAATTGTAAAAGTTTTGTTTGGAAACAATGTTTTGTCTACAGCAGAAATTTTTAAGCAAAATGATTCAGTTAAGAGATCATGTAATAATAACAAATAATTATTACATAAATAAATATAAAAATTGTAATCTTAAAAAACAAAGTAGGCTAATGGAAACTTTTTAGACTTATAAGAACTCGTTGCCATTAATAATTATGTGATATAACTAAACAACAAACGTCTTTATTATTATTACTACTATATTTATACTATTTATCTTATATACATTCTTAAACTTTGTGTATTTTATGTATGTAAATTATCGAGTTACACATTGTACTGTATTATTCTGTATTATTCTTTTTAGCACACACAAGTTCTTAAATGAACTTCGTACTACTTTTCTCTCGTTAAATAAATATTATTATTATTATTATTATTATTATTATTATTATTATTATTATTATAAACCGGGAATTGAAATTCCAATTTTAATCTTCTAATCTAATTCATTGTTTTTAATACTCCACCAGTAAGGCCGCTATTTTTCTCATTTCAGTATCTTCAAGAAAAGGTCCAACTCCTATACGGTGCTATGACTGTTGAGCCTTTGGTTTTCTTGTTTATGATATCTTTCTCATTGGGAGGGTTCACAACGAATCATCTTGTCGTACGGAACTATATAATGAAGCTTGGTGCTAATGCTACATTTGAACTGAGAATGGAAGCCATGAAAGAGGCTTCAGTGCTTCTGAAGGAGAAGGTAAATATTACAGGGGCCTTAGATTTCTAATTTGTCCTTATTTCTTACTTCCTTATTTCCCTACTTTCCCTACATTCCTTAGGTCCCTACTTCTCATACGTTCCTTATTTCTTTACTGTCCCTATATGTTCCTTATGCCCCTACTTTCCCTTTACATATGTTATATTCCTACTTTTGCTACAGTCCTTATTTCCCTACTTTCCCTGTGCAATCCTTATTTCCCTACTTTCCCTACATTCCTTATTTGCTTATCTTCCCTACATTCCTTACATTCCCTGCATTCCTTATTCCCCTTCCTTCCCTGAATTCTTTATTTCCCTACATTTCTTATTTCCTTACTTTCCCTAAGCAATCCTTATTTCCCTACTGTTTCTACATTCCTTATTCAACTACTTTCTCTACATTCCTTATTTCCCTACTTTCCCTGTACAATTCTTCCCCAGCAGAAATTGATCATGGTCAGCCATGGTTAAACACGGGTAGTTCATGGGTAAACATGGTTAAACCATGGGTGGTCCCAATTTACACTTGGTTAAACCTCGTTCAAAACCATGGTCACTAGTTACCATGGTAACAGCACACTTTCACCATGTTTCAATCTTTGGATAACAATGGTTGGTCCCAATTTACCATTGGTTTAACAATGGCAAACCATGATCATAAACAGTGGTTTAACCTTGGAACATTTTTGCTGGGGTTATTTCTCTACTTTCCCTACATTTCTTATTTTCCTACTTTCCCTACATTCCTTATTTCTCTACTTTACCTACATTCCTTATTCCTACTTTCTCTATGGAATCCTTAATTCATTGCATTCCTTCCCTACATTTCTTAATTTCATTCTTTCCCCACAATCCCTAGTTCTGTACTTTTCCTACATTCGTTACTTCCCTACATTCCCTATTTCTCTACTTTCCCTACATTCGTTACTTCCCCAGGTTTCCTACATACCCTATTGCCCTACTTTCCCTACATTCGTTATTTTCTTACTTTCCCTACATTCCATATTTCCCTACTTTTCCAACATTCCTTATTTCCCTACTTTCCCTACATTTCATATTTCCCTACTCTCGCTATGCAAGCCTTAATTCACTCCTTCCCTACATTCCTTATTTTTCTACTTTCCTTACATTCCCTATTTCTCTACTTTTCCTACATTCGTTACTCCACTACGTTTCCTACATTCCCTGTGCAGTCCTTATTTCCTTACTTTCCCTACATTCCTTATTTTCCTACTATCCCTGCATTCCTTATTTCCTTATCTTCCTTATTTCGTTATCTTCCTTATTTTCTACTTTCCCCACATTCCCTATTTCTATACTTTCCCTACATTCCTTACTTCCCACTTTTCCTACATGCCTCAAATCCATACTTTCCCTACGTTCCTTATTTTCCTACTTTCCCTATACATTCCTTATTACCCTACGTTCCGTATACGTTTGGTTAATTTCCTACGTCGCTACAGTCCTTATTTTCCTACCTTCCCCTACATTCCCCATTTCTCACTTTCCCTACATTCCTTACTTTTCCTACAGTCTTTATTTTTCTACGTTGCCTACATTCTATATTTCTCTACTTCTGCTATATTCCTTACTTTCCTACTTTTCTGCATTCTTAGTTCACTACTTACGCTTACGTTCCTTATTTTCCTACTTTTCCTATACATTCCTTCTTACCCTACTTTTCTATACATCCGTCACTTCCCTACTTTCCTTACATTCCTTATTTCCATACTTTTCCCCGCATATTTTGACGTGCGGTTCCCTATTTTGAGGTGTGATCTTATTCTTGATCAACAAAAAGCAGAAAGTTATAAAGCACTTTAGAAATTAAAAACACATACAGAGTAGCCATCAAGTGTTTCACCAGCACTTGATGGCTACTCTGTATGTGTTTTTAATTCTTGATCAACCTCATAACCGGCGTATAAAAAAATAATAGGACCTTCC
>JAHWFP010218042.1:0-12332 GCA_023313725.1 Lithobius niger | reverse complement strand
GCCGACTCCCGTCATCTGGGCCCTTTTCCTTCAGCCGTGGGGTTCTGAAATGGGTCAGGTCTTCTTCCACCATTCAGCTTACCCTGAGCCTTCCATCCTTTTCGTCAACGATATCTCGTACTCGACCATCTACAGCCATGAGCCCCGTGTTGCTTGGCGCTGCGGTGTCCACGACCAAGCCCCTTCCAAACCTACACATGTCGACAGCTTCAGATTCTGTCTTCCCTCCGTCCTTCATGCACATGACTTCATTCCTCTGGGTTCCACTCACCAAGTTCTAACCCCACTGTCGTTGCACACCTGTCGCAGACACCCAGCCAGCCAGTGGACAGTTGTCGCCGGTTCTGCGGTCTCACTCCCATTTACCAGTCATCTTCCAGGCCAGCTCGTTGTCTCTACCAGCTCCTACACGCCTCCCTTCTGCCTTTCCGGCCGTTTCTGGCATTTTATGACCGGGCCCTTCTCGATAGTTTTCATGAGACTGCCTTTCTCACCTTAAACCTGGCGCTTGTCCATGGCTTGGACGATATTTTGCTTTCTAGCATTTTTCCTTTTGCATTTTTTTACGATTACTGATCATCCCACGTTATTCACATTTCCTCCATAGTGTGGATGAATTTTGTATTCTTATGTACCGCTAAACCTGTGACCTAAAAAAAAAACACCACAAGCATCATCAATTAAACAATATCCAATTTTTCAGCCTACCCGACATACATCTGTCGCCCGTAAACCACACCTTTATAGTGTCCTTCAAATGTCAATGTTCTATCTTTGCAAAAACGCCTCGCCTACGCTTGCTTTTTACGATGCATACCGACGTTGCTGCTTCGATATTAAAAAAAAATGGACTGAGTAAAGCATACAATACATTGACACAAATGCCGCCATGAGATGAAGCACATGTACGATATCGCGATATCCGTAGCCCGTGTTCAGGTGTCTCCGCCCACGGAGCAGTCGTTTTCTCACTGCTTAGATAAATCAACCTTTTCAATCTGTAGCGCTTAGTGCAAGACTGCAAAGGGGTTTTTCTTTGCAAAAAAGGGGGGGGGGAGGGCTGGTTAAACAAGCTGTACCTGTCCTCTATTATCGACTCTGATACACTTGGCTGACATCGGGACAGTGGTGCCACCTCGTTGCGACGTGGAGTATATCGACGGTCCCACAATCCTTTGTGAACACCTTTGGCGGGAATTTGCGTCCACCATAACGTATACCTAGTTGTTTGTCGGCGTCACGTTTCTCTGTTCTGCCTCCGTTAAAAGGGAACGTCTTTCTTCCATCATGCCTAAAAGGAAGAAAATCATCATCAATTCCTGCATCTTCACCGATTTCACCGGAACATTTCTCCTGCACATCAAATGTTAACTACCCAAACTGTTCGGATCCGCACAGTGCTTGTGTCCACCAACGGTCGTGCCACAGAACTATTAAGCCGTGTTGCATTTGACTCCTTATAAGTGAACGTGTTTAGGCTCAACTAGAATACACATGATACCGGTCATCCCAGCATGCCCATCAGTGCCAGATCCGCAACTAAATACTTGTTGCTGCTGCTCAGCTGCCATCCTCTACGACATCTACCACAACTCCAGCTATTGTTCCTGTAATCCAAGCGACTACTTTGTCTTCTTCCACTATAACAGCTGCTCCCATTATTACACCAGCATCGTCTCCTCTAACTGTTGGCAACCACCCTACAGACATTATTCCTGGTGCGACACTCCCTCTCTCATCTCTCGGCGACTCGCTGTTTAGCATGACAGTACGGCCTCCGCCCTCAATCACACTGTCGCCGATCTCATACCAGTGCCACGCCCGTGTCTGGTCTCTACAAACTCTGTCGCCGACACGGCACACACTGTTCTGTCCCCACTGGAACCCTCAGGTGCTTCATGCACCGCAGCAACTCAACCGCCATCGTCCACGCAACCCCTACTCCACTACCCAGCATTTCCTCCAGTGACCCGTGCTTCATGCTCTTCGGAACGAACCTTGGGACTTTATATTAAGTCTTCCGCAGTTCAGTGCTCTACGGCTACCAGTATATCTATGTCATCTGGCCCTGTTGCCCACTCTCGTTACGCGGGATCTACCTAACGTCCTTTAGTCCTCCCATAGGGACTGCCACCACTACATTGGCTAGATGTACTCCTCGGACCATTTCCCAATTGCCTCTTGCACCCACTATGATTACGACTCTAGGTATTTGACCTCTGGTTGCATCCTCCGTCACGGCCACTGGACTTTCTCACACCCTTCGACAAGTCAATAGTATCGTCCCTCCAGGACTTAACGACGGACAATGATGTGCTCCACGGTGCAAATCTGGTCCTCGCCGATGAAGTCTCCTCTCTGCAGCAACAGCTTACCACTTCCCATGTTAAGATTCGCCTTCGGTACCCTCACTCTTAACTTCCCAGTTCCAGGCGCGTTTGCCACTGCGCCGTTTCCGCTATCCTTCATCCAGTTTATGGACGTTCCCCAATCTCCTCTCGCTTCCACCGTAAGAAGCGCATTCGTAAGGACCCCCGCACCTCGTTAACAAAATCACCTTCGGTTCCATTACCTTCCTCTGACCCTGCGACAGGTACACCTCCCATACCAATCCCGTTCGACCCATTGACGTCTACACCATCTTCTTCTTCGACAGGGGTCCTAGAAGCACCCCCTGCGTTTGTCGCCTCGAACGCTATCCGAACATGTTGGGATTCTGCCTTATCATCCCAATCCTTTTCCTTGTATTCACTTTGACAATTCGACAATGCCACATCCTATGTTCCAGTCTGACCAGGCCTGATTCACTGCTTCACATCCATCAATAATGATCTACCCTGTTTCATTTGTCGTGCCCATGCCAAAGGCTATGTTTTGGGTTTTCATATTCCCGAATAATGTTCGGGACATTTCCCCTCGTCGACCTTTTCTGTTCTCCGTACATTCAACTTGTACATAATACTGTTTGACAGTCCAGAAGCCTTAGATGCATCTCTATTCCTGGGATTTTACTGTCCTTCCAGCGTCTCTCAGTTTCTTCCAAACTGCTGTAATTCGGATATGTTGTTTGTATTGCTAGCCTGCAAACTATCACACATGCTCGTTTTGTTGCTGTCTCTCTTCTTTCGGACAGCTCGTTAGCTTCAACAAAGCTTCCATTAGAGTCGTTAACAGTCTTCTCCATACCATCTAAACATTAACCAGGAAGATTCTTTCCCATTCCAAACAGTCCCATGCTTTCCACAAACCCTGCACACTTAACCCGTTTGTGTCGCCATCATATTCTGATCCTCAACACACTGTTCATCTTTCATTCATCACCTATCCCTTTGTGTCCACATAGATATGCACTTACTGTAACACTAGTTACTATAATAACGGGCGACGGCTTGTCACTTCCATAATTTCCTCGACGTTTTTCGGTTGATTTAGTCCACACCTTTTCTGAAAAATCATTCGGTGCGTTTGGGCTTCTGACATCTTGTGTTTATCAGACATTCAAACAACAGCTACAGCTGTGGCAGCACTACGGCCCTCTCCCTTCTCCTGCGCCTTACATCCCTGAGTACTTGTTCTCAAATCACCGCTAGCACATCACGACCCTTTTTTGGCAATGCCTTCGCCTGCGACACATGTCGCCGAGCTATGGCCTTTCTCTACCCTACAGCACTGAGTCACCACCTCCAACGCCATCAATACAATACGTCGCCAAGTGTTTTTACTTCATTTCTGGACCCGGTTCCTGCCTTTGCTCGCACATCTGTACTTCATAAAGTTTGTTGCCATTTGACGTTTGTAACCTTCCTGCCAACTGTTACGGTACGTTAACCTATTCTTTTGTCCCTGTTAACTTCTGATGTCAGGTTGCTGCCAGGTACTTCTGACATCTGTCAGCATTCAGAGAATGTGTACTGGAACCTTCTAACTCTGGTGCAACCGCTTGTAACCCAGGGGTGATCGTCCTGGAGGTACCCACCCGTCTGGCATGGACGAGGTCTACTGATATGCTAAAAATTTCAGGTAATGTATTTTTTCGAACGGCATATAGAAACTTAAGAATGCCGGATGATCCTCGGCTGATTCTTGTTTCGATTGCCTACCGAAAATATGCATTAGCTGTTTACCCACCCTGCCTTCCCTCTCTGGTTACAACCTGACGCTGCAAAGAAATAGAGATGCTGGCTTGGATAAATAACTAACACTTCGTTACGGGATAACTCACTTGCTATTCTTACCGCGCAAGCACCTCGACCCAAAAATGAAGACCGATACTCTAGTTTCTCAAATTTGCCACGAGAGCGCGAACTGCCGACAATAGCAGGAAGTAACATCGAGCATGTGACTAGCGCCTGCCTCATGGAGAAGAGCAGTCGCTGTGAGCACACGTCGCCACCATATTGGATGCCCGGAAGTAGTTGGCGACACCAGCTTGTGGCCAGATGCAACAGATGGTGCACCACGTTATGATCGCGAGTACTGTTCACGCTATCGTGGCTAGATTTCGGAGCGAGTGAATAGAGTTTGATGCTAGCATACTCCACCGGGCGTCTTATATAAGGGATGCAAACCTACTTACGTTGCCTTTTAGACTTATATGTCAGACTGCCTAAGCGGGGAATCGAACCCACGAGCTTTGAAACCAAAGGCTCACGTTCTACCACACGGCCGCGTCAGTATGGCTCAGCAGTAGAACCTCGGCCTTTGGTTTCAAGGGTCGCGGGTTCGATTCCCCGCTTAGGCAGTCTGACATTTAAGTCCAAAAGGCAACGTATAAATAGGGTTGCATCTGTATTTATTTGACTTCTGTTGAGCCGTCGGCTTTCCGTCCTATTTAAAATAGAGGAGTCCATGCATGCGTACCGGGTTTCAAGCTGGAAACTGGCTTAATATTTAATCTCTAGAGAAAACCGCTAATGGTAATCTCTAGAGGAAACCGCTAATGGAGACAGGGAATGCTAAAAATGTCAGGTAATTTATCTTTTCGTTAGGCAATAGAAAGAAAAATCAGTTGTCTGCTCGCAGGTGCTTTTAGTACCGGTTTGGTTTACGTGACATCTGTTGGGTACTGCACACATACCTGCGTCGACGTTGCGTTACCGCACGTCGCTCGTGCGTTTGTTACTGCACACACTCCCCCCCCCCTCCCCGAGGGTCAACGCAGCGGTAATGCAGCGTTAAAAAAATGCACCTGCGTCTTTCAGTACCTTGTGTGACTTGAGCGGTGCACACATCCGTCACTTATCGCTAAAGCGTTACCGAAAATGGCGTCCAATTTCGAAGAAGTAGACATGGAATTGTTTGTCGGGGAAGTAAAGAACTACCCTGAAATATGAAATGTTTCTGCAGAAATGATTGAAGACTCATTGGGACGTAATTAAAGAACTTATCCGAAATTTTTAAGTTAATCTGCAAAGGATGTATAATATATTCCCCTGGTACGTCTTAAATCAATAAATGAATGTACCAAATATTGTCGCATTGGTTTGATATATATTTTTGTACACGAGGTAGACGTAAAAGGCAATATCGTCTCATTGGTTTCAAAATATACCTTTTTGTACACGGGGTTGCGGTCGAATGAGTACTGGCGGTTCACTGTCATGTGTGCATTGACTGCTAGCGGCAACGCAGCGTCACCGCGTGTTCAAAAAACGCATGTGTGCATTGATTGGCTACGTCAACACAGCGGCAACGCGCGTCAAGGAGGATACTCACCAAAATTTTAGGACCGTTGCGAGCTTAGCTTAGTCGGTGCAGCGTTGGTGTTGAAGAGCGTTTGAAGCGTTTAAACTGGGGTCTGTGCACACCGACGCTGCAAATGCCTCTTTGTCTACGAACAAGACGGCAGACATCAGCTCCTGACTGACGTTGTCGAAATGCGTTTTGTGATCACCTGTACGATCTCAACAATAATATCAAGAGACGCACCATTATTACATTGAAAGCGGTAAGAGTTGTTCTGACAGAACTGAAAATATGTGGTTAATTTCCCCATGCCGCTCGTATTGCTCCCACTGATAACAGACGGGCTGCACGAAAAGGGTTTAAAAAAGGATTATTCGGGGGCGAGGGGTAATCGTCTAACTGGAAAATCGCATAATTGGATGAACGTATACAGTGTAACAGTATAATGGAAAATCGTCTATCACAAAATTCGTATAATGGAAAATCGTCTAACACGAAATTCGTACAATGGAAAATCGTCTAACCCGAAATTCGTATAATGGAAAATCGTCTAATATGAAATTCGTATAATGGAAAATCGTCTAATATGAAGTTTGTATAATGGAAAATCGATCGTCTAATGTTCCTGCCTCCCTCGCGCTGCTGCATTCACTGCGGCTATACATATAACATCAGAAATCGCAGATATGTTATTGTCCAGTTACACATTTATCCATTATACGATTATCCATTATACAACATTCCGTTTAGATGATTTTCCATTTTTTTTTTATTTAAGCAAATGTTAGATAATTATCCCATTAGACGATTTTCCAGTTAGATTTTCGTCCGTCGCCTCAATTCTTAGCGAATATTCACGACGTGTTGATTTTGTTAGGCGAAAGCTGCTAAAGCAAATATATTGGTTAATGCTTTGTGTGTATCCATTACAGATATACGGCTTGCGGTTCAGCGGGCCTCCTATTGGTTGCAGCTCGGGCGTAGCGCCTACAACGCGCTTCAAATATGAAATTTTCCAACGCGTTCAAAGCAGCGCTTGGAACCAGGCTTCGGCCTGACGCTTGACGCGTTGCCTAGCAACGAGTGACGTTGCGGCGTGAAGAAAAGCTCGCAACGCTCCTTAAGTTTTGGCGAGTAATCCTCCCTTAGTGTGCTGCTAGCGGCAGTAGATATAAGCGTGAACCGTTCTGTCAACTTGGTACTTCGTCCATGGTCTCAACATGTAGGCCTGCGCCAGCATCGTTCGATGCCTCTGGTTGTTGTTGTTTATTATTTATGATTATTCAGTTCAAGCTGTACGAATTTATTTGCAGTATGCAACCAAAAAAATAAATAAAAAGAAACAATCAAAATTTTTTGTCCCTTACCGACCGATGTTCTTGCAAAAAAAAATGCTTCGTTTTTTGTCAGTGGCTGGTTTGATAACTGCATTGCGTTATGTTCTTTATTATTATGTTTTCTGAATAAAGTTGTTAATTCGTATCACATTATAACAACTCACCTGTTTGCGTTGTTTGCATGAGTGCAAGCGCCCCGAACCCAAAGAATTTTTTTTTAGTCGTGTTAACAAAAATTCCAAGGGAGAACACTGTTGTACTAACACAATTGTGTTCCAGGACTTAAAAAGTAGGGTATTCCAGGGCTCTACAGTATTTTTTCCCCCTTTTTTTGGCTTAATAGAAACAATTAAAGGTGTTTATTAACTTTCATATTACCGAGGGAGAGTGCTGATATTGTATTGCTGCTTTTTGCCCATTTTCCCGTTTGGTAACAAATAATTCTGATAGCCAGAATTTTATAGCCAGTCAGCCAGGTTTTTTTTTTTTGTTTTTTTTTTTTGGCTGTATACCCTGTTTTTTTGTGTGTTACATTAGAAATTTAGTAGCTCCCCACCTCTACTTTAGCGAAAAGTTTATGTCTCTAACCAAAATATGTCTATGTCATCAACGCATCCCTCCGCATTTTCCCACGTCCACGATAACAAAATAAGTTCTCTCTTCCGTTCTATGCGTCTAGTGTGATAATATACAAGTCCTAACAAAATAATATCGTTGCTCTTTGGCTGCGTCTATGAGCGCCTTTGAAAAACCACCAAGCCAAACTCAATCAAACTCATCCATCTGGAGACAATTTGGTACCTTTAACAAACAGAAATCCCACGAGCAAACCTCTGCTCTGCCTCCAGACTGGACAAGTTCGGTTGAACTTGGTGTGGCTTTCGAAGGCGAGGTATGCAGGTGGCGGTAATATATCGTCACTTTTTCCAACATGGCCGCCTTCCCCCAACCCCAACCCCAACCCCGCCAGATGGCAGCCTCTTGCCCGCAACATGGCCGTCTCCATACATTCAATTTTTGGCCTGGACCGGAAGCAAGTGTGTTACTCGAAAAATGGTCTACTGGTGCTTCTTGTCCTACCAAATATCAGTCTTCTTTTGACAATATGTACCGGGGGTTCTCATTACATGAGGCATGTTAGGCATGTTAGCAATTTTCTTACCCATTGAAAAGAGGGGAAAGGGCATTGCATTACAACGGACCTATCGCGCTATGTTTCGGTGGGTTCGAAAAATACCCATTACCGAATAAAGTCAGAGCTTCCTATACTATTTTAGTTTCTGGTTGGCGACTCCGCGCGGATTTTTTGACAATGGATTGATCACGCCTGGTAAAAATTTCCCTTCGAGCAGACGAACCAACATGGCGACCTTACCTCTCGCTTCATCGCTTTCCCGACGTGGAAAACCTCGCAATTCGCTGGCTAGGGAGATTGTTTGCAATGTTTTCAAATACATGGAGGCTCAGGACACAACACGGATGCTGAAACAACAAATTTAAGAGACCAGTTTAGCCACTGGAAAATCTCAGAACGGTAAGCGTGTCTTTTTCAGTAGCAAAGGAAATTCCGATACCCAACTCTGGCCAAAACTACGATGACTACGATTAGGCCTAAAGCCGCAGACGACGCCGCCACGGCCTAGCACATCGAAAGCTGAAGCGCTCAGAGAAATGTCCACGCTTGCTCGCCCTTTGCAGCTATGATTCCGACTTATATCGTAGGTTCAGAAAATGTTGTTCTACGCTGTAGTTCTTCGGTAGTTAATTGCGTAGCCACAACCACCGTTTGTTTACTTGGACGAGATGTGGGCCGCCGAACAGGGCCGTAGCGAAGGGTACTTGGTTGGGGGGGGGGGGGGGGAAGTGACTGTCATTTTGCCAACTCATCTTATGATTTTGCCAACTGGTTTAAAGAATGCCATTAGTGCTGCTAGTAAAGTACTTTTGAGGGGTGCGCCAAGCTCAGCTAGAGGGTCTGGGGGAACGCTGTAAGCTGAAGCATTTTATGCTATTTTAGTGCCTGTTTCTAGCCTCCAGTGAACACTGAAGCAACAAATTGTCAAGCAAATTTTGGTGATTTTTTTATTTATATTTTAGGATGGTTGGTTTCGTATAAATTTTATTGTGACTAAATCTTATTTTTTTTTACATATTTTTTTTTCCAAATTAAATTAAGCCGAGTTCAGTTTAGAATTATATAAACAGGCCAGCTGGCCATTGACGATTGAGGGTTGACTTAATTGTACATTTTGGACTTTTAGGCTGTAATGAATGACGACGACTCCTGTGTGCAAGCATAGGCACAGGTCAGGGGCAGAAATTTTTTTTTAAATGTACTATCGAAAGGTGAAATTAATGAAATCTTTTTCTCAGTTGTATCCCAAACAACTATAGGCCTAGAGGTATTATTGTAAAAAAAAAATTGTCACATTTTAAAACAAAAACATGCTCCAGTTTTTAAATAATGGAGCGTCGAAAGACGAAAGAAATGGCGAAACTTTTTACCTCAGTTTTGTCCAAAACAACTTGATGTATTATTGGAGAAGAGCTTCCACATTTGAAATCAACATACTCCATTTAATTTTTTTCCATTGATTCAGGAGATCTTGAGGACCGGTCATTAGTTATGGCCGTGGGGGTGGGGTGGGAAATGAAAACTTTAATGTGACCACTAAATTTTCGATGACTCCCCCTTCAAGACCTGAAAAAAATCTTGATTCCTCCCACCCTAAGGTCCAAAAATGATGTGAACAACCCCACGAAAATATTTTACACCCATCTTTTTTTGAGATTCCTACAAAAGTATGATGAAGACACTGTTTGCTTATATGACCAATTCCTAACATAGTCAGAAACTAAAATGCAGAAGACGCCAAGAAACCAAGTGCCAAAGCTTTTCTATAAATTTTTATTTTTTAGAACTGTACTTTCAGGAATAGTATTATTAGTTTCAAAACCTTGTAAACCGCACGGGGGTCTCCCCCTAGAAGCTGAGCCGTTTTTGGCAATTTTGACTGCTGTAAGTGCCATTTTGGTGGTCCAAAAATGACTTTTTTTCCAGTTGGTCAGTGTGTTTTTGACCTCCCCCTTTTGATGGAACCTGAAAAATGTATGACCTCCCTCTTGAGATGATCCAAAAACTTCATGACCCCTCCCATCTCCAGCCTCCCCGGCGATAAATAATTACCGGTCCCGTAGGGTAATTTTCCCCCTCATTTCGTGGCCTTTTTTTGGGTCACTTTTGTCCTTTAATATGGGATCTTATGAACTCTTATCGTCAAATTTTGGACCTTCGAAATTAACAAGTTTAAAATTTTTAACAACTTTCATTTGAAAAATGTAGTTGTTTCTGCATTAATACAAATTCAAATTTAGTGGCGAGAGGTTAACAGAAAAAGGACAACAAAAAATCAAACAGCTAATTCAATTTTTCCAACTCGGTTTTTGATTTTGCCAACTGTACCCGATTTTCATGAAGTACACAGCTTTAATTCACGTTACTGTTTTAACTAAGACCAAGGCACTGATTGACTAGCAGACGAACTAGTAAATCAAATAACTCTGCATTAATTTTTTAGATTTATTTGATATCACAACTTCAGACGGCGATAACTTGGCAGAAGTCCTTACGGAGAGTTTGTTTTATGCAGAGTTTGTTGATATTTCTGTTTTACCTAAGAAACGTTTTAAATCCTGGCAGTGATGTTGTGTTTTGGTATATTAATATGCCAGTAATTTTCTACCCTCCTGAAATACCAGTTACGAGTTGCTCCACGCTAAAACCCCTTCTGAGCGGCACTGTCTAACAGGAAAAGAACTATAGGAAGTAAAATAGCTAACTCAATTTTTTATTTTGCCAAGTGTGTACGATTTTCGCGAAGTTAATTGTTATTACGACTTCAAACTCGGTGGGATACAGTTTTGTCCACTTTTTGTTTTTATTTTCTACATTATCTGTGATACTTATAAGATATGGTGGTGACATAGCAAACAAAACGACCACGTCAATTTTCAATTTCGCCAACTACGCAAATTTTCGCGGAGCTTCCTTTTCCCCACTCCTTACAGCCTAGCGATGCAGGGAAGCAACCAGAAATGATCAGGGGCAGCGTTTCACTTACTCCCAAGTTACACAGAAGTGTTGCGAAAACTGATGGAAAAAAATGTATTGTAAACTTTACTTTCAAACTGACGATATGATGTTAATAATTAACCAGTACTCAAATTTGCAGTGAAAATTGCAGTGAAAATTTGTCGATTTTGCCAACTCGACAACTCGAATTTGCCAACTGTATGTGTTTCTTGGATGGTTGGGGGGTGGAGCTTCCCCCCCCCCCCCCAGTCGCTTCGGCCTTGCCGCCGAACATCACAGCCGACAGATGCAGTGACACGGCAAGGAAAAAAAAGAGTTACGTGGCCGCCTCATGTATACCACCGGGAAAAGATCGACGTTTGATATTATTGCAAGCTGGCTCTAACGAAAAGGATTTGTAAATAGTGCTCAACTTCTTTTCATTAGAAAACTAAGACTGGGGATTACCATGAAGAAATGAACGGCGAGTGTTTTATAAACTGGTTAAAAACTACCAACCAATATTCCAGCCAACTCGGTGATCGTGATAGACAACGTTACGTGTCATTCTGTTCGACTTGACAAGGCAGCAACAAGCAACAGCAATAAGACATAAATTATTTCGTGGCTCGAAACACAAATTTCCGTACCACTGCGAGCTGAATCTCATCGAGTTAATTTGGGCCCAAGTTAAAGACGAAATAAGAGCATCCAACACAAATTGTAAAACTGCAGGCGTCAAAACATTAACAACTACTGCAGTAGCCAATATGTAACCCCTGGTGACTGGCAGAAATGCATTAACCACGTTGTAACGCTTGAAAACGATTATTGGGGCACTGATCATCTGATTGACGACTGAACCGAACCCTTAATTATTGAAGTAACCAACAGCGACGACTCCCTATGCCTACGAAGAAATGTAATTTTGTGCCACTCCAACAATCTCCCTAGCCAACGACGAAAACTGCCCTTTTAGAGCTCTCACAACCAGCCGTCAAACATTTCGATGCTGTGTTTTGGACCCAGAAACAATTACCCATAATTTATATAATAAAAACAACAAGCTATCCACTAGACCCCCTACACAATTTTATATTATTAGTTGTGAAATAATAGATATATGGCCCACTTCTGATCTATTCTGGACAATCTTTTGGCCCTGTAATGTACGGAGGTTTCTCAGTTATAAAAGCCCAGGCATTTGCAATTTTCAAGTTTGGGTTCCCTCCGTCTTC
>JAHWFP010218037.1:50967-61607 GCA_023313725.1 Lithobius niger | reverse complement strand
CCCCCCCCCCCCAAAATTTAGGTTTCTAATCGTTGGTAGAAAATTTATACTACCTATAAATTAATTGCTTTACAGTCAGACCTCGTCAATATAGGTGGCGGGCACCATCATGGCGAGTTACCCCGGGTTGCGGACTGGCTCCCCCATAAAGTTTAACAAAACTTCACAATATATTGAAAACAAAACAGAAACAGGAATTTGGATCACTTTCGTAGGATTTGGTGGCCCTGAAAAGGGCCGTTTTGTGGTTTTGATGGGGTCTTGCTTCCGTCTTCTGGAGGTCTTGAAGCGAGAGGTCTTGCTTCCGTCTTCTGGAGGTCTTCGTTTCTGTATTAGTGCTTAAGGGTGTTGGACTATGCATCTGGCTGTTACGATTGATCGCAGACGATATAACCCATCTTCCTGTCTTGACATGCCTCTGAGATAATGACTTGTGAAGACAGTTTGGCTTCTCCATGATGTGGCTTGTAGAATTTCAGCAATGGAGACTTGATTGCGAAAAGCCCATAAAGTTGAAAGTGCCCGGAGTTCGTGTGCAGTTGCCTTGATGTTGCTGTCGGTGCAGCTGATGTTCACATCGTCGTATGCCCTGTTGATGACAGTTTTGATCCAATTGGCGATCATTGCAGCAGATGTTACATTTGTTCCTTTGGTGAAGGGAAGAAAAAGTTGAGTGCGACCTCTTCCACATTCGGGGTCACTTGTGCGTTTAATGTAGTATCGTAATGCACAGACGGGACATAGAGTTCGCTCAGGTTCATCATCGTAGATGTTTGTGAGAGGCGGGATGATGATGGGTTTGGATGGTTCACATGGTTTTTGAGTTTTGGCTCGAAAGTCAGGTCAGGGCCTCAGATGGATGAATTTGCTATTGTCGAAAAAAAAGCAGTGAGCAGGGTCGTGAGAAAAATGTGAGAAATGTGAGATGTGAGAAAAACTGTCTTTCTTGTGAGGTGGTTGATGTGACAGGTTTGGATGGGTTCGTATGGATGGGTTCGTATGGATCTTTGGTTAAAGAGTCCAAGACCAGGGGGAGGTCCCATTTCGGGAATTCATGATGGATTGATGGTCTTTCTATTTCGAAGGATTTTAAGAAATGTAATGCTGTAATCTTCGAGGAGGTGTCTGTTTCCGGCAGCCTTGAAGACAGTGTTTAGGGAGGAGTATTAGACCAGAATGGTTGAGCCTTTTAGCTTGTCCTAGAAGAGATCAGTGAAGAAAACTAGGAGTCTTGAATAGAGGGACTGATTGGATTACACCAATGAAACCTTTTTCTGCTTACACCAATGAAACCATCGTTGCCAGTGGCTGTTATACATTTTGTTGGTGGAATCCCGTAGGGCTTTGCTAGCGATGCGAGTGACTTGTTCTTCAAAAATTCCAGCCTCCTTGATGAGTTGGATGATAGTAGCCACCTGTGCAGATGTAAGGTGCTGGAGTTCGGGTGGAACTTGGTTCCCTTCTGTTGGGTTAAGAGATCCGGAGGGTTTGGTAGTTCTCTTGGTGCATCTACGAGAAGGTTGAGTAGGCGAGGGACCCAGGGGGCTGCTGGCCAGTTCAGTGCGACGAGGAGAAATAATCCTAGGATTTGTTCGATTTTCGAGGGAACGGTAGGAAGAAGCTTGAATGGAGGAAACAGGTAAGCGTAGAGGTTGTCCCATGGAAAGGTCAGAGCATCCACTGCACAATCCAGTTCGTCCGGAATTGGGCTCACGAATTGGGGAAGTTTGGCATTGTGCCTCGTGGTGAAGAGGTCGATCATGGGTTTCCCCCAGATGATGAAGAGAGATTCGCAAATTGATGTTTTGAGGGACCATTCTCCTGATGGTGGTTTCTTCCGAGATACTGCATCTGCTATCATGTTGTGGTTACCCGGAATGTGGAGCGGTTGGAGAGTTATGTTGAGTTTCAAGCATTGGCTGAATATTTCGGAGGTGATCTGATGAAGGGTCCGAGAATGTGTTCCTCCTTCTCTCCGTATGTAGGCGACTGCTGTGGTGTTGTCGGCTTGGACTTGGACGATCTTGCCTGTTATAAGGTGACAGAAGTGGAGAAGAGCATTGTGGATTGCTTTCAGTTCGAGGGTGTTGATGTGCTCGGTCGTGTTCGGAGGCCAGGTCCCTTTTACCTCGTTGTCCATTATGTGGGCTCCCCATCCCGTTTGGGATGTATCTGTTAGAAGAAGAAGATCGGAGGAGGTTCGTGGAGAGGCATAGTCCTGGACAGGTTTGCGGCGTTCATCCACCAGTGAAGACATATCCATGGGAAGTGGGGGTCGGATGGCATCTGTATCTCTGATGATGGAAGGTGGTTGCTCCAATGGTCGATGCGGAAGTGGTGGAGCGGCCGAGTCATCCAGTGCCCGTAGGGAAGTAGGTCGGCCATTGAATCCATTTTGCCTGTGAGGGAGTTCAAGGATATTAGAGAGTGAGTTGTGGACTGGAAAAGGGAGAGGCAGTGATCTAGTAGGTCGGTTTTCCTGTCCGTTGACGGTGTGACGGTGGCATTCTTAAGGTTGAACTCTACGCCGAGGAAGATGAAGGTTTGTGCAGGTTGGAGTCGTGATTTCTTCCAGTTGACTCCGAGACCTAGGCTGTGAAGGAGTCGAATGGTGAAGAGAGTGTCCTGCCGGAGTTGGTGGGGACAGATGTTGTTTAGGAGCCAGTCGTCGAGGAAGGCGTTGGCTCCTACTTGTTGACGATGAAGGTGACTCAGGATAGGCTTCATCACGAGAGTAAAGATGCGTGGAGCAGCGTTGAGGCCGAACGGAAGGGTTTGGAATTCGAAGATCTTCCCCTGGTAGATGAAGCGGAAGTAGTGGAGGTACTTTTTGTGCAAGGGGATATGCAGGTATGCATCTTCGAGATCGATCGAGATTGTCCATTCTTGAGGTTTGAGGGAGAGGCGAATGGACTGAAGGGTCTCTATTTTGAAATGGTCATTGTTCATGTAGCGATTTAACGGTTTCAGGTCGAAAATCATTCTCTACCCTCCGGATTTCTTTGGTCTCAGGAAGATGGAGCTGTAGAAGCCAGGTTTTGAATAGTCGGGGCAGAGGCAGACTGCGTTTTTGGCCAGAAGGGTGGACACTTCTATGGAGAGAGCGGGTGAGGTCTTGGTTGTGAGCTCCCAAGGAGGGGTGAATGCCATGGGTTGTTTTGAGTTGAATGATGGTTGAAAGCCATGGGATACGATCGAAAGGATTGTTTGGTTGTTTGTTATCTGATGCCATGCTGTTTTGAAGTGACTGATTCTGCCGTCACGGATGGAGGCGCAGTAGTACTTTCTGCGAATGTCGGGATGGAGCTCCTTCTGATCTTGTTTTAATTGCGTGGGTTGTTGTGGTTGTTCCTCGAAAGGACTGATCTTGACGGGGAAATGGTTTCCTCTTATCGCGGGACGTTTGGTTATTGATCACGGGATGTAGAGGCGGTGGCCTGGAGTCAGAGGCGTGATCTTGAAATGGTATCCGAAATGGTTGGTTGTTTGAAGGTTTGAACACTTTCTTAAGCTTGCAAGAGATGTCTAAGTGAAGAGTGAGGGTTGGGATGCGGCCTCTGAAGAGAGTGTCCGTCTCGTGAAGAGGTTGGTTGAGGAGGACGTGTTTGGTGGATGTGTTCAGATTGGTCGTGGTACTTAAGGCGATGTCCCTTAGCAGGAGGGTGGAGTTGAACAGCACCTTGGTGAACCAGTTAAATGAGTGATATGAAGCAAAGGCCATTTTCTTGAAAAGTTCAGATATGAGAAAATGAAGAGACTTGATGTTCTTTTGACTGGTTTCACGAGGGAGTCTCTCACAAAGTGCGTTGCTAGCCGTGGCGAGGACGTCGGCTTGGGAGTTGGTGCAAAGACATAAGTGAAGTATCTTGTCGTTTTCGCGGAGCATGGCTGTAAGGAACCTCGGTGCGACGGGGAATGTAGAGGGCAGTGCCGAAGTCCATCTTTGCTTCGGTTGAAAGAAATTCAGATTGTTGGTAAGTTTCAAACTATCGCGTGTTGCTCTGAAGAACCAGGATTCACAACTTGGATGAGGAGGTGGTGGGTCCTGGTCGAGTTCAAGAGGGTCGCCTTTGCCTAGGAGGGACCAATCTTAGCTTTTGCACGTTTGTTCTTGTCTCGGAGGCCATAGCCGAATACCGTCAAAAGACCCCTATTCTTAGACTTGGGGTGGAAATGTCGGGTATGTAGAGGTAGTCATCAGGGATGATGGCTTCGACTGCCTTGAAAAGGTCAAACAGAAGGATAGCGGTCGGGTCGTCATCGGCTTGAAGGGAATCTTCGTAAGGGTCGAGTGGCGGTTGTGCAAAGTTGACTCGATGCGGGGGTTGCTGGCCCAACGTGGAGGCTGAGTCGAAGTCGTCTTCAGTGTTGAAGATGTTGGATAAAACTTGCTAAAGGTCAGCCGTGAAAATGTTACGGCGATATTTCCTTGAAGGCAGCTGGGCAGAAGGCTGCTTCCATTTGCGAGCACCGACGGCAGAGGATCCAACCCATTCGTGGACATACGAAGTGGCCTTTAAAGGAGGTTTCACCGTCGGTGCAGAAGGGCGGTTCTTGTAGGAAAATTCCCTGTTGGCACGGTTCATGAGACGATGAATTTCCTGCGTGGACAAGGGTTCTGTTGCTGGTCTGAGATCCGAAGCTGATGATAAATCGAGGTGTTGGACATCATGTTGCTATGAGACGAGAGATGCCGAGGTTCATGGAGGCTTCTGGGCGCAAGGTAATGGCGAAGCATAATGATCTTGCGTGGTTAATGAGGCTGTGGGTCGAAGTGGAGACGGCATCACTACGATGCTGGGATCAGGTGGCAGTGGACTTGACGGTGAAGAATCCATAGTACTCCGGTGAAAGTTACAATGACGGAGAATGCGGGCGGCGAACGGTCATGGTGATCGACGAAGGAGCAGCGAATGACGAGCAGTTAGGGCGAACGACGAACGGCAAGGAAGATGGTGTCGTAGCTTGCAGCTTAATGACATGCGAATGACGAACGGGTACGATGAACGGGATGGAAGATGGCGTTGTAGCTTGTGGCTTAATGACAGGCGAACGACAAACGGGAACGACGAACGATGAACGGCAAGGAAGATGACATCGTAGCTTGTGGCTTGATGACATGCGAATGATGAACGGGAACGACGAACGACGAACGACGAACGACGAACGACGAACGATGGGTGTGAAGTTGAAGGCGAACGGGCAGCACACGATGACTGCAGCAGGTGGCGTAGGAATTCAGGCAAGTGTGCGAACGACGAACAGGCTGCGAACGGCGAACAACGAACGACGAACGAAGAACGGGCGGTGGGCGGCAGGCAGCAGAACGAACGGCAGCAGGCGGCTTTGAAGTTCCACGCAATGGTATGCGGACGACGAACGGGCTGCGAACAGCGAATGGGCTGTGAACGACGAACGAAGAACGGCGAACAGAGAGTGGAGAGGAGAGCTTCTTCAGGCGACGTCTGCGACGAGAGCTTTGAGGAAAAGAGATGGCCACCAGGGGCGAGCTGTCTGCTTTTATAGGAGACGCATGCGCAGTGGGGTTGCGCACTGGCCGGATCAGGAGAACGAAAAACCGCAAGTCATACAGAGCACTCAGGAACTGAATGCAATTTAATTTACAGGTAGTATAAATTTTCTACCGACGATTAGAAATAGCGGACTGTGGGAGAGCTAAACCAAAATTAGACTGAACAAATTCTTCTAAGGGAAGCTGGGGAAGTTCGGGGTTAAATTAGGGCAAAGAGGTTTGTTTCGGTTGGGGGAAAAGCCTAACCACAATTATTGGGCCTACTAGAGGTCTAAAAGCCAGAAATACCCCTCACTAGGAGACCAATAGGGGATGAAGAGGACCAGCCAATTGGCTGGCCCGAAGGCTTTCTGATTTTCCATGCTGGCCCCCTTGCTTAAATACGGTTTGGTAACCCCTGACAACCACGAAATGGCCTGTGTATTATGGGTAATAGAAAGTTCTAGAAGGTTCTAGAGGCAGGAACCGGAAATATAATCACAAGGCATAGATAATGTCCACCTATGTAAGATTAGACACGCAAGACTAAGATTGGCTATTGGCCCAGAAAACATGCAAGTAAACAAGATTTGCGACATACTCCACCACCCACACGAAGCTCTGAAAATTACTCCTCGCAAATCTTGTTTCTAAACTTGAAACGCATATACCTTGTAACCACGTAAATTTTTATTTCACCAGTTGTCTGTAAAGCTGCAAGCTGAAACACAAACACATCAAAGCACATGTTAATGCCACTCCTCTGCAATTACGAAAAAACACTTTCTTGTTTTTACTGATGAACATGAAAGATGACCAACTCTTCAACACCGCGGGTTTTTATTTTTTTTTAAATCCTCCCGTGACCATGGAACTATATCCTGGGGTCATGCACTTGCGTATAAGCAGACGACTTTTCTGATAACTGCGTGTTGGCAGACGACTTTACAACCCCAATCCCACAGTTATGGAATTGGGCTACAACTACGTTTGTAGCCGATGAACATGATACTACTACTAAGTTTTGCCTAAGTGAGCCACCCAACAACCACCCAAGAACGAACAAGAAATTGCTCTTTTGAGCCAAACAGAAACCATTTTGGCATAAACTGCCAGAAAACTAGGACGTAACTAAAGGACGAAACCAATTCGCAACTATTACTGTAAAATAGGCGAAACAAGAACTAATGCCTGCCACCAAGAAAAGGGCAAAACAAACTTCGAACATGATTGCCACAAAGAATGGGCAAACTAAAAAATTAACATCGAAAGGCATGGTTAAAAAAAACTGAAACAACCTACTAAACAACTCAACACTCTACACTATAATTAAGTTAGTTCTAAAGGCCGAAAATTAGGTTGATTTATGGGGGGAAAAAAACCCTTTGGGAAAAAAACCGTTGCACGAATATTGCTCTTTACGAGCATACCACCAAATAACAAAATTGCATGCTTATTGTTATAAGCCCAAATTAAATTGAATATTGCCATAAGGCAACCCAAACGCTAAATTAAGTGTTCCCCCTTCACTAAACTGTACCCAAACTCTAAAGTAGCCTTTACGGCCAAACTAAGCCTCAAATTAAAAAAACATTTGAAGTAAAACTGGTTTTATTTTACCCCATTAGTCCAAAAAGCCAAAAATCCAAATTAGGCTTAAAAATAGGCATAATGCCAAAAATCTTAAAAACGGATTCCCAAGACCCTTCTGCATATGCCTACTAAATTTCAGCAAGATCGAAGCACGTTAGGCTGAACTAGTGGCATAGGCCTAACTAAACAATGGAACTTAACGCTGGGACTTAGCCATTTCTCAGCTTACCCACGTTTCACGTTAAGCCCTGCTCTGCGACCTGAAAAGGTCCAAAACAAAAACAAAACCGACGGAACTTAAGGCCTGGGCTTAGCCTTCGTTGGCTTACCCACGTTTTACCTTAAGGCCCTACTCTGCAACGTGAAAAAGTCCAGAAACAAAATAAAACCTAAAAAGGGCCGAATTAACACCACCTAAAGAGAACCCTAATTTGGGCCTAACAAAAAAACCTTTAAGGGAACCCTATCCCTAACTCCCGACCAGCCTTGCTCCCGGGTTTCGGCACCATGTCGAAAAATAACAAAGTGGGAGAGGAAAACCAAAATTAAACTGAACAAATTCTTCTAAGAGAAACTGGGGAACTTTCGGGTTAAATTAGGGTAAAGAGGCTTGTTTCGGTTGAGGGGAAAGTCTAACCACAATTGGGCCTACTAGAGGCCTAAAAGCCAGAAATACCCCTAACTAGGAGACCTAGCAGGGGTTGACGAGGACCAGCAATTTCGCTGGCCCGAAAGGTTTCTAATTTTCCATACTGGCCCCCTTGCTTAAATACGGTTTGGTAACCACTGACAACCACGAAATGGCCAGGGTATTATGGATAATAGAAAGTTCTAGAAGGTTCTAGAGGCAGGAACCGGAAATATAATCACAAGGCATAGATAATGTCCACCTATGAAGGATTAGACACGCGAGACTAAGATTGGCTACTGGCCCCAGCAAACATGCAAGTAAACTAGATTTGCGACATCATCCTTACCCAATGAGTTGGCTAAAAAACAAAAAAAAAACCGATGAGCAATTAATAATATGTTCTTCCATGGAATAATGATTCCAGGCTTCAACATGCCTCCCTTGTGAGTGGTAGGAGGTAGGCAGATAGTGGGACAGAAGTGACGTTACAGGGTCTCCGACCAATCAGAAGCGACGTCACGACTTAAAATGGCGGCATCACCAGGTTGACCCAAGATGGCCGACCCCCCCCCCCCAAAAAAAAAAAATGGTGTCGGTTTTGGTTTCGAATCGACCCTACACCATTAAATAAATGATATAATAATAAATAAATAAATTCATTTATACAGCAAAGAAACTGTATGGGACTGAGAAGGGAGCGCATCTAGGCACATCAAACGTGTCTGGGCACGTTAAAACACAAGGTCAAACGTCTGTTAAAGGGTGTGAGACTCTTTAAAGGTGTCAGTTCTATTAAGTTATATTACCAATAAAAGCTAATTTTTGTTCATTTCCACCTGAAAATAAGACCCACTGTCTTTTACGCATCAGCCTATACTCTCTCTCGTTCTTTCCTTAGCACTCTCGGTAAAAAGATAATGGTTTACTGTCCCCTATCCACACACTGTTTAATGGGATAATTGTACCTTGAAGCCCTTGCCAACAACCTGTAGAAGAATGTACATACGCCTAATGAGGACCACTAATTCAATTAGTATTAAAAAACGGTTAGGCGTAGAAAATACGGATGTAAGTCCTAAATAACTTAAAGCTCTAAAGGAACAGATATTAGAAAAATACATGTTAGCTATCAGCGTCGCACTAATACGTGTAAAAGAATCGCCAGGGTCCCAAAAAACTGTAGCTTCTTTTACACATATTTGTGCACCGCTGATGGGTTACATGTATTTTTTGTTAATATCCGTTCCTGTAGCGCTTTAAGGTTTTTAAGGCTTACATCCGTATAAATATTTATTTATTTATTTATATTTATACGGTTAAGCGTTTTTGAATGCTAATATTTATCATTTTGGGGGATGTACCAGCAAGAATATCAAAGAAAAGAATATTGTAATCACCTTAGAACATCTGTTACAAGCAAGCCTTTTTAATACTCAAATTTAAGCTATAAAAGTTGAAAATCGGTTCTTTTGGTTCGATCTCTACGTGAGAGCAACGTTTCTCCAACAAGAAGAACAACAACAATTGTAGCCACCTTAAAATAACTGTTATAAGAGAGCCAATTAAAACACAATTTTAAGCCATAAAAAATTGAAAATCGGTTCTTTGGTTCGATCTCTATGTAGTCTAGTTGCCAAATGGTGATTTCGTGCCTAACCTAAAAATACTGTCTGCACAAAATGTTTTTGCGCAGAGATGTTCTACAATATGTCCGTACTCCAAAACATAATGATGCCACCTTGTCAGCACCCTTGGGGAATGCAAGATGCCGTCCAAAATGGCGACAACAAGACGATTTTTTGCTTCTAGCATCTAAACCGTTTATTCAATTGAAAGTTATTTTAGGCCGTTAACGCACGTGACATGTACAATTCCTGAATTTAAAACAGCTGCAGTACCCTTTCTAATTCGGATAAATGAAAGTGATTAGGCTTAGATGAAAGATGAAGATGTATATTTTCCAAAAGGGAAATTAAAAAGATCTATATTAATTAGGAGCAGTTTACCTACGTTGTAGCGCTGTACGTTTCACTCAATTTACCACTAATTCTTTCTTAAAACAGCTGCAATACGCGTTCTAATTCGGATAAATCGCCCTCATTAGGCTTAGACGAACTCCTACAACGGTAATTAAAATGATTAATATCAATTTCTACAGTGTAACGCTGTTCATTTTGTGGTATTTTACCACAAGTTCCGTCTTTAAACTGCCGAAGCATAGCTTCTAATTATTATAAATCATTTTAACTGCCCTTGTTGGAAAATAAACATCTTCATATTTCATCTAAGCCTAATCACGTCCATTTATCCGAACCAGAACGGGTGACGCAGCAGTTTAAAGATGGAACTTGTAGTAAAATAGAACAAAAAGCACAGTGGTACAACGTATGTAAACTGCCGTAGCTTAGCTCATAATTAATATAAATCATTTTAAGTGCTCTTGTCGGAAAATATCCATTTTCATCTTTCATCTAAGCCTAATCACGTCCGTTTATCCGAATTAGACAGGGTACTGCTGCTGTTTAAATTCAGGAATTGTATATGTCACATGTGTTAACGGCCTAAAATAACTTAAATAACACATTTCGGCAAGACGGATTAATTTCCAAAAAAAAATATGAATAGAAACTTTTTTGAAGGAAATTTTATTCTTAACATAATTGGTAATAGGTTAATTTTCAGTCCAATGAACGGTTTAGACTCTAGAAGCAAAAAACCGTTTTTCGTCGCCATTTTTGAAGCCATCTTGAGTTCCCCAAGGTGCCAAGGTGGCATTATGTTTTGGAGTACGGACATGTTGTAGAACATCTCTGCGCCAAAACATTTTGTGCAGACTATTCTTTAGGGTTTTTGTGCTGGCTGCCGGACTAATGTTACAGCAAAATTTCCCGAACAAGAAGAGCA
>JAHWFP010218037.1:29088-45967 GCA_023313725.1 Lithobius niger | reverse complement strand
GCGGATGGTTTCATGTCTTTAAGTACTTGTTGGAGAACACGAAATGCCATGGTGGAGGTCTCAGATAGGCGACTGGCCCTAAATGGCGGCCATTCCAAGATGGCGGCCATGCTTATTCATTAAAATGGATATATCTCGGCCATTTATCATCCAATTTTGGTGATTTTTGTTTTGAATTGAAGGTCTTCGTGAGAGCTATCGTTCAATTTATTACACTTTTCCTGCTAAGTATAGCCATTTTTCAGTTATGATCTCAAAAATACTATTTTTGAACAAAAAAATGATTCATGTGGCTTGGGAAAATCACCAGTAAAATTCACTGATAATAAAACAGAATATTTTTGAAGATGAGTGAAAGTCAGTAACAAAGATGATTCTACCAGTTAAATTTAAAACATAACGTATGAGAATTACACTTACCATCAGGGAAAGGTTTCGAATGTGTTACTTCAAACTCTTCATCATTCCCATCCAATAGTTCACAGTCCTCATTGGGAACATTATCACAGTTTTGTTCATTTCCAGAGCAGCTGCACATCTCTGTACATGGAAGTCAATTTTTTAAACACTTACACGGGGGCGCACATCATGATATTTCACAAGAACACCGCACGGATGATACAAGTTCTGGTGGTCCACAGGGTAGTTCACTTATCTCTGGAACAAACTTGCTGTTCTGTATCTTCCAACCACATTCTGATGGACACGGTAAGTCAGGTGTTGCAACGTCTGACGTATTCCAAATCAATGCCTGCAAATGTGCTCTTCGCACTGCAGAACGAAATGAAGCTAAAGTTGGGGGCAGACTGGCACCTTCAACTTGCTTTTTCGAAATTAGCCACCACCTTAGTTCACTTAAGGAGTTATGCTTTGGTGCGTTTAGGTACACAGAACAAAGATATTCTTCTAACCCACTGTAGGTTTCATCTGCTCCGGATAAGGTTCTACCAAGAGATGAAAGTGCCTGAAGCACTCTTTCATTTGCTTCCATGAAACGATTCCAAAAAGCAGTTTTTGTCTTTCCTCAGAATGCTCCTGTGACATCAGCTCCCAAAAAGCAATGCAGCTGCTCGCTGTGACCCAAGTTTTGTGTAAATGTTGTCAACTTCAATTTCCCGAGGTTTGGGTCCCATTAGACTGAAGGACGTCTTCTTTGGGAGCTGTTGATACCAGCTGAAAAGCAAAACCAAAACGTCAGTATCAGGTGTAAACACATGCAGGATACCCGCACCTCTTTTAGTGGCATGGAGTGCATGCAAGATCATTTGTGTCTGCCTCTTCTTGAGTACTTTTTAAATCCGCTGCAGATGTCTTTGTTGCTTCTGCAGTATCCGTGTAAGATACGACAATGCTTTTTCTTTCCTCATTTGCCTTTCTGATTAGTTCCTTGCTTAAATATTCAGTCAAGGAATCCTTAGTTTTTGTATGAGAAAGAAGTCTCTTCAATGGTACTGACTTGATGCTCGTGTTAGCTTCAATTTTATACTGGACAGGTGGCTTCCCATGTTGACGGTTTTCACGACAAGTATTTTTCAAGGAATTTTCAAGGTACGTGTCAAACACAACATGAACTTCAGAGTAGTGGCTGTAATTCCGAAAGACCTTGCTGCAAAACTGGTTTGCCAAGTCCAAAACATTCTTTGTATCCTTGTTCAGCTTCAGAGAATTGAGTTCTGCCATTCCATCTATCACTGCAACTGACATGACTGGATTGGTAGCAGCTGCAACTTCTGGTGTATCATGATATTCACGTGGCTGTTTGTTTTTAGTGCCTCTAGGTGATGAAGAAGCTTGCTCTTAACCTGAATGTGATGCATGGACCCATCACTACAAAACATAGACCTTGGCACAACATTTAACTCGTACTGACCCATGCAATCTTGCAAGTGTAAATCAGGCTGTGATCGACACAGAAGAACAATTCGAGCAAACAATTTTCTGTCCTCCTTAACTTCTACTAACCCTTCTTTTGTTTTCACTTTGGCTTTTTTAGCCATTGAACTGAAAAGTTTTAGTTTCTGCTTAGGCAGAGTATCCCAGAAATTTACGGTCTGTAATATTATGCTCTCTTCTACGAAAGTTTTGTGCAGTTGGAAGCCCTGGCCTGGCATAGAAGTGACATCATTGGCACACGCAGGTGGTGCGATAGTCATAGATACAAGATTAATCAGGTCATTCCCATCATTTTTGAAAGGGTTTACAAAGTTCTTTGCACACGCAGTCAACTTAGTCAAGTTTCTTTGTTAGCGAGAAGACTTTGATAGGCTTTGCTCATGATGGGTTTTTTTCTCTTTCTGAACACCTGGAATAAGGTCCCTTTCTTCCGAACAAATCCGAGCTAGCTCAGGTAACACCAAAAGAACTTGGTAAGGGTCTGCGCACTTTGTGTAATGCCCACTATTCCACCTGTGACTTTCATTTTTCGGTTCTCCTGCTCCAGAGCTTCATCGGATCCAAGATTACAGAACGAGACTTCGGATTTGTTTGGAGCCCACTGGTTTTTAATATTGGTCCAAGTCTCTGCATCTGAGCCCTTTAAAAATTTCATTTCAGCTACATGCCAGGCACACAGTGCACTGCAGTTTCGCATGTCCATTGCAAAGAAATACTTTGTGAAGTCCTCCAGAGCTGCTAGCCTTAGATCCCAGTCACGACTTCAAACTGCTCTCTGAAAGGCCAACAGTGTGAGAACCATGTCCATGTAGTTTCTAACAAACTTCAGTGTTTGAAGTTGATTCTGTGAACATGCATTTTCATAGAAATTGTCAAGCCTTTTCTGCACGTTTTCTTTAACTAAAAGGGTGTTCAAATCGCAACATCTTGAGGATACCTCTTCACTATTTCCTTTCTGCCAGGCTTCCCACAGTTTTGTTGCAAGTTGAGAAACTTTATCTTTCAATTCGCTTTCTTGACTCCAGAACCATTCTATTTGTTTACCAAATAATACGTGTAGTGTCAATAGCTCTAAGAGACCGCCGCACAGGTTTGCGCTCTAAAATTCTCTTAACAACTGCATCACTGTAGATTCCACCCACTTTCTACCCAAAGCTCTGGAATTCCACTGAGGTCAATGTAGCATCCAATGGCTCTAAGTATTGCCATTACAATGTGCAAGTCGCCAGGTATCAAAACCCACTCTTGCTTCGACAGAGCCATTTTTAATTACAGCAGTGGTCGGTACAAACCCAGATCAGCTGTGACAACCAATTTATTTGATAGACTTTGCACTTTCTCATTGACTTTTTACAAATGAGACATGATAGAGTACATAACACTAACGTTTGTTGGTGTTTCTGGAAGTATTGGCAGTACGTGGATATTAGTTTGTGCACTGCTTGTGCCCACCATTGAGTTAAGTGCAGACCACGTTAAAGGTACCCCATTTTGATTGCCGTCATTATTTCCAGTAGCACTGCAACCAGATAACATCCAGGCATAGTCTTTGGTTGCTGCAGAAATTAAATTGTCAGGCTTTTTTTCTGGTAGAGTCTTTGCAGAGATATCAGGGCTATTTGGTTTCAAAGTTTTAGGAATGGTCAAGGCCAGCAGTGAGTATATTGACTCTGGTAACTCTCTACTGTCATTCTTAAAAAAAGATCCAGAACTTCGGGGTTGGCTTCATTTCTCTTCTTGGTAGGCAACAATTACTGTTCCGTGTAGGGTATTCTTGCCTTCAGGGGTATCTTCCAAAAAGTCGATATTATCAATTGCAAAGTGAGTGAACCTATTGTAAACTACACCTAGAGGTATGTACAGACCACCATTCTCTAACATTTTTGCAAGCACAGCCTGTGCTATGTTGTTCTCGATGTTCCAAACTCTTTTATAAGGAATAGAAAGCCCTAGCGAGAAAAGGTAAGCCACAAGAGTAGAGCTGCGCATAAACTGGTGGACTAAGAGCACAATGGAGACTTGTAAAGGATATTTAAGCAAATGTCTGGGTTTTGTTGCAGTTGCGCTTGTTTCTTGGTGTTTTGTTAGGCATTCGTACATCAAAGTTCTTGTGGGACCTCTCCTTCCTCTAAAGTCATTTTACCAGTGAAATTCCATTTCTTTGAGCTTAAAATACATTTCCTTATTAACTTAGAAGCTGTGAAAAGCGTTTTCATTTCCTCTTCAAGATCATCTTCCTCTAACTTTGACACAGCAGCATCCTTGGTTGATTTCAAACAGACCCTTTCCGATTCAGTTTTTCTCCTTGACTGGCAGAAATCAATTCCTGGTATCTCAGTATCAAGTAGTTGCTTTAGCTCTCTACGTGCTCTGACACGTGAATTCGTCGGATCCAGCCCATTTGATGCACAGATGTTGAGGCAAGAATTGTGAAGATCTGCCATACAGGTAACATTTCCTTCTTGCAGAAACTCTTCAACCACATTAATGAATTCTATATCTGATGCTATATAGACTGATTCTCTGTTCCTCTCTTCATCAAGGTCTGTTTGATGTCTTCTGATGACATGGACTACATTCTTTGTCCAGCAATGTCTATGGTATAAGACGTCAATAGCATGAGCATCTGTTGGGTTGATGCATTCACTTAACCTTACACGCCACACGTTATTTGCACTAAGTTCGATCGTTTTCCTTAAACTGGCTACTCCAGAATCATAAGAAACATGATGGAGAGGATGCTTTCTGGCCTCTTTACCATCACAAAACAAGCACAAATCTTTGTTGTGTTTTGATGTGTGTTGCCATCTGGTGAAAGGTGTAGAAGGCCTCACTGTTGGTTCTTCATCAATGGTCATATCGGTCTCGTGAGACTGAAATTGTTTTTCTGCACTTTTTCTTCTGGTGCTGTGCGTTAATGATTTGTAACAACTCAAATGCCATTTCACATCAAGATATCTTATATTTTGAACTGATGCATCACCATTCAAAGATTTTAGTACACGCATACATTGTTCGTCTTTCCAATCTGCAAAACATGTAATAGTCTGGTTCAGACTTTCCTATGCATTGTCGGTTGGAGTTTCTACAAGGCGGTCTTTGCCTTTCTTGTAGCATAGTATACACTTTTCACTGTCACTGTCAGTGCGTCTTCTCTTTTCACCAGCCCTAACAACAGCTTTGGCGACAGGTTTCATTTTGTTGTATCATCAAACCTAGGAAAGGTTTTAAATTTTAGATTTTGATATACAATGCTAAATCATTCAGCTTAGCGAGTACATTACTTTTTCATTTCAGCCTTGCTTATCAATTCGATCTGCAAAGAGATACTCAAAACTTACTTTTAAAACTTGAACTTTTTTCTTCCCAACAAGCTTCCAAACTTCCAATTCTTTCCTCCCCAATTCTGCCATACTCCTAGATAGCACGCCATTTCAGCCAAAATTTCCGCACCAACTGACCAATAAAAGAACAACACCGCCAATTCTCCCACAACAGCAACTTGTGACCTGTTAATCAAAAGCATCTCCGGCCTTCTCGATGGTTGACAAATCCGGCGTCTGCTGTCCACATGTTTTGCTTCAGGGTAAAGACGATGGGCCACGCTAACGTGTCTCCAAATTCCTGGAACCTAGTACAAACCCCAATTTCTACTCCCAAAGTGGTTTTGATAAGATCCAAAATGAAAGTGGCATCGTTTAAACTAGCTTTGCTGCAGAATAAAATTGATATCGAACTGAATTTTGAAAATAGTACTTTCATATGTTTTTTTTTTGTTTGTTTTTTTTCTGTATTTTTTTTTAGTGATTTTAGTGTCAACATAATTATATTTTTAAATATTTAAATTCCTTAACTGCAACGTTTTCTTCTCTAACTGTTAATGGAGATTTTCCCAGGCCATTTAGTGACTGTAGACCAAAAGATAAATAATTTGTCATTCAAAAAACGGTTTTAGGTTTATAACTGTAAAACGGCTGTGTTTAGCGGAAAAGGTGTAGTCACATGAACAATAGATTTCACGAAGACCTTCAATCCAAAAAAAAATCCACCAAAATCGGATGAAAAATGGCCGAGATATATCCATTTTAATGAATTAGCATGGCCGTCATCTTGGAATGGCCGCCATATTGGCCAGTCGCCTATCTGAGACCTCCACCATCGCATTTCGTGTTCTCCAACAAGTACTTAAAGACATGAAACCATCCGCAATACTTAACCATCAAATTGCACACGGAACACAAAAAATGCCTGTTAAGGAAAGTGACTATCAGCCGTATGAGCAGAATCTACTGCCTAACGTGACTGCTGTTATAGGGGATTACGAATGAAACCCCCATCCGTGAATCCTTCTCGTTCAACTGACAAGACGAATGCTTCCATTCTTGCTTATGTCAACACCGTACCATGAGTTGTGGTGATTTGCGATATGAGGACATACCCCTCCACCCCGAAAAACCCGCTTCCGTGCACGATTTTTTGTCGATCTGGAGAAGGGGGAAAAGTGCTGGAGAAGAGGGTTTTGCGAGTAGGGATTTGCGATATGAGGACAGACCCCTCCACCCCCTAAAAAACCCGCTTTCCGCGCGAGGGATTTTAGCGTACATGGGTCCTTAAAAATCGCTTCCCACGCGCGATTATTTTTTCGATCTGGAGAAGGGTGCTGGTTTTTTTTCCCATTTTCGTCGATCTGGAGGCCCGCGCGCGATTTTTTGTCGATCTGGAGGAGGGTGGGGAGTGAAATTTGGCACCTGTTTTCGTCAATCTGGAGGAGGCGTCTGTGATTGCATAAATAGACCCTAAAAAAAAGTTGCTTCCCGCGCGCAATTTTTTGTCGATCTGGAGGAGGGTGCTGGCTTTTTTCCCGTTTTCATCAATGTAGAGGAGGTGCTGCCTCCTGCCACACTAAAAAAAAATCACTTCCCGCCGGGGCATAAATAGACCTAAAAAAAATCGCTCCAGCGTGCAGGATTTCGTCAATCTGGAGGAAGAGTGCTTTTTGTTATCTTTTTGCATGCTGGAGGTGTGGCCATAGGCAAGATCGGTCGAGGTCATCCATGGGAAAAGTGCCCTTTGGTTACCAAAATTTGTCCTTTTGCTACCAAAAAATGTCCTTTCGCTACGTGAGTCCTTTGTTAACTCCGAGCGGGAAGTGACGTCATCCGAGGGGCTTTTGGGGCATTGTAAGAACTCTAAAAAGCTTTCAAAGCGAAAAAATCACGAATTAGCAGCATTTTGGGGGAACTGGAGGGGTCGTGCGAATGCTCTGTGAGCTTTCACATTGTGAATACTTTAAGAAGCTCTCGAGTGCTGTAAAAAATTGACGAATTAGCAACATTTTGGGGGAGGGAGATGCTTTTGAACTTTCACATTGTAGTAACTCTAAAATGCTTTAAAGCGTGAAAATGACGAATGAGCATCATTTTGAGGGTTCCCAAAACTGGAGGGGTCATGCAGATGCTTTTTGAGCTTTCACATTTTTTTTTCTGCTTTCCGAGTTTTAAAAAAAAGGCAACATCATGGATTCCTGTTCAATTATTCTCTCTGGCAAAGACTCTGACTTGAGAATTAATCTAAACACTCCTATTCATTTGGACTCTGAAAAAAATTACGAATTAGCTCTGTTTAATTTTGACACGTACAATAGCATTCATAACATCACCTCAAAAAATAACGAAATTCAATACACGACCGATGCTGGGGCTTCCTGGCAGAAAGTGTTAGTCACCCCTGGGGCTTACGAAATCGAGGATTTGAATAAATTACTCAAGTCGGCGATAGATTCGAATGGGCACAGCAAGGGTGCCATTACGATTCTCCCAAATCTAAACACTTTAAAAACCAACTTGATAATTACCGATCCAAACTACGGCTTGTCCTTTTCGGGCAATAAGAGTTTGGCTCCAGTTTTGGGGTTTGACTGGGCAACTACGTGAGAAGTCGAGAAAGTCAAGATACAGTCGACATTATGAGCATCAACACAATTTTCGTACATGTGGATATCATCGGTAAATCATATCTAAACAGCGACACTCTGCCCACATTATATTCCTTTTATCCCAATTCACCACCCGGTTTCAAAATCATAGAGTCCCCGCATAATTTAATTTAGCTCCCAGTTACTACAAAATTAATCAGAAAGATAAGAGTTTGGCTCACTTCACAGACCAACGAGCCGTTGAATTTTAATGGTGAGACGCTCACGGTACGTCTTCATTTGAGATCTAAATTTAAAAAAAGGATAAAATGCTTGTGATGTCCTAGGTGGGAACACACTTTAGCCTAGCGTGGGCACCAATGGTAATAAACACATGGACTACCAGAGTGTAGGGTACAGCTGATAAGACAGCAAACTTCCTGTTTACTTCTCTTTAAATACAAGGAAGTCATGTCATGCACTTAAGACTATATACAATCATGGAACAGCCTATTAGTAGTTAAAGGGTTATCTTGGTAGGGTTAACATATTGACATGAAATTTATGTCTGCCATTGTGGAGCACACAAGTGACGACACCACAATGCAGCGAGCGAAAAAAAAACAGAAAAAAAATAATCTAAGCCTAGCTGGAAATAAAATTATGATTACGAAGGCAAGATGTATTTTTTAGTGCACTACCTATTTTTAAAGAAAGATACATAATTTTTGGCTTTCGAGGAAAAACTAAACACTATTTTAGAAAGCTGTTTTTACAAAATAAAGAACTGAAGATGTACATGGTTAAGCAAAAAATTAAACATTAATAAACTGGCTGAAAACTTGACAGTTTTAAATTTCTGTTTTGATTTCTGGAGCAATTTTACAATAAATTCAATTAAAATTTTCAGTGTTGTTGTTTTAATTTTCGTAGCCTTTTTTGGTTAATTTTCTTTTTGCAGCAACCATTTCTGCAGCTGAAATGCTACAGCGTTGCTGTGGACAAACATCTGGCATTCAAGAATTGTTGCTGATGTTTACTTTGTTAGGCTTCACCAGAGTGGAAATTGTGGCTCCAACAATTTTTTGTTCCGATGAGTGAAGAAATTCACGTGAAAATACAAAAAAGATACAAAGAGGATAAAAACGTGAAATCAATTTTTCACACGAACAACAATATACACTTACATTTTTACCTAATTTTAAAGGTGGACATTTTTAAAATAAACAGAGCCGATTGTCTGCACGAATAACTATGGGACAAAACGTTTTAGCGTTACTCGCTACAGTTTAAAAAGAACTATCATTTAATTCATATGCAACGGATTACAACAAAAAAACGAAGAAGTTGTAGCCGACTGGTAATTTTGCAAAACGAACTACAAATTGAGCTTATCTGGAGCTCTACGCAGTCTCTTAGAACGATGAGCATTTTGAAGCTGCGCTGCAATATCAACCTGTGTTGGTGATAGCACAACTTTGCGTTTATGGGGATTCAGTTTCGCTTTTTTGTTAGCATGATCTGGCTTCGGTGGTGATTGCTTAGTGGATGGTGACGTAACAATCGGAGATTGTGACCTTCTGGCTTAGAATTTCCTTCAAGATGGCGCTGGTTGTAGCCAAAGGTGATTGGTTATTTACGTTAGCAGACTCATCCACTTCGTGAGTGTGGGGTAATTTCGCTGGAGATTTCCTGCCACCTGGTGACTTGCGTTGTAAATTCTCAGGTGATTTTTCAAGCTGTTGGATTGGTGGAATTTCGCCCTCAGTAACAGAAATTGACTTTCTGGATTGGCCGAGAGATTGACGCTCAGGAACTACGTCAGCGAAACTTGGCTTTTCACGTTGCTTGCTGCCAAAAGATATGCGTTTGAAATTTGAGTGATGTTCCTCATTATTATGCATGGAGGAATTACTGCTTTTCGCTGTCGAAACAAGTGCGTTTGGAGGCTGTTCTGGATAATCATTTTCGGCGGTATGTAACCTTAGCTGTTCGCGATGTTTGCGAATCGTATTACCGTTAGTATCAACGATAGTATAGGACTGATTACCACATTTTTGGTTAACAATACCAACTGACCATAGCCTGTCATTTGTCGTTGAAAAGTCACGATACCAAACCTTTTCACCTATTTGATACGTTTTCAACTCACAATGGTGGGTGCTCTGTACTTGTTTTCATTGTTTACGGCGTACGGCTGCAATAGGGTCAGGGAACAATAAATCCAGCCGAGACTTCAATTCTCGGTTAAAATATAATTTTCCGGGTGTTGCTTGTGTGGTAGCGGAGATAGTGATTCGTGCTGATAACAAGTAAGAATTTATACTCTCTTGAATAGTTGACCCCTGTCGCCGCGCGGCCTTGTAGACTCTCTTGAAATTACGGACGTATACCTCAGCCAAACCGTTGGTCCAACGCGCAAAACTTGGCCCGGTCATGTGCCTAATTCCATTGGATTTTAACCAATTTTGGAATTCTGAGGACATAACTTGGGCAGCATTGTCCGTAACTAAGCTGTCCATTAAACCATATAAAGCTTTATGACTGTTTAAAACGTCAATGACACGCGCAGACGTTGTTGACTTCATTTTATGCACAAAAGGAATTTTTCAATGTGCGTCTACTAGAATGAAAAACATGTAATTGTCCTTCGGCCCCAAAAAATCAGCGTGTATGCGATTATTTAGTTTTAGTGGATATTCCCACGTATGCTTAGGACCTGACGTTTTGAGTATTTTTATACTCTTGACAATTTTGGCATGATTTGACTTTATTTTTAATGTCAGAGTCAATCTTAGGCCACTAGACTTTTTGTCTAGCTAAACTTTTCAATTTAACTATGCCTAAGTGAGCACTGTGTAGATCTTTCAAGATTTGTCTCCGCAAGGCCATCGGCACCAGGACTCTATACCCCCAAAATAAGGTTTCGTTTTCGACAGAGATTTCAGCACGACGTGTGAAGTACGGCAACAGATCGGGAATTTCGCATTTGTCAGGCCAGCCATGGTTCACATAACGATAAACTTTTGGAAGGATTTTATCACGTTTACTTTCAAGAACGAGTGCCTCGTTTAAAACTGGAAGATTAGAAATAGTTTCCAAAGCAAGAATATTGTATTGCTCTTCTGCTTTCCCGAATGCCTCAGTATTTGGGAGGGGAAGGTGCGATAACGCGTCTGCCGTCAAGTTAAGTTTACCGGGAATGTGTTCGAATTCTTATTCGTAAGCATTAAGCATCACTGCCCAACGCTGAACCCTGGCGGCTGCCATCTGCGGTATTCCTTTTTTAGGCCCAAAAATCACAAATTAAAGCCTTCTGATCAGACTGCAATATGAATCGGTGACCATAAACGTATTCATGAAACCGTTTCACTCCCCAAGCCACGTTAAGTGCTTCCCGATCAAAATGCGAGTATCCCCTTTCCACTTGAGTGAGATTACGTGAAGCGAAAGCTAGCGGCCGTGATTCACCGTTTTTCATGACATGCATAAGGCTTGCGCCAATTCCGTAGGGTGAGCCGTCACAAACGAGTTTGAGCTTTAATTTCGGATCACAATGAACCATAACTTTTGATTTAAGAAATAATTCTTTTACTTTACTCACGGCTCGGTCGCATTCTGCCCCCCAAACCCACTTCACACTTGGGCTTAACAAACGTGTTACTGGTGACAGAATATGAGCGAGATTCGGTAGATATTTTGAGTAATTGTTTACAAAACCCAGAAAGTTCTGTAGCTCTTGAATACATGTTGGGTTAGGAGCATTTGTGACTGCTTCGATAACCTCAGGGAGTGTATGCAGGCCTTCTGCATTTATCATGAAGCCTAAATATTTTAATTCAGGCTGCGACAGTTTGCACTTCTCGATCCTAAGTTTGGCTCCTGCATCTTGTAAAGCATTTAACAGTTTATTTAACGATTCGTCATGCTCACCCCCCTTCCTGCTCACCAGGATGTCATCATAAAACGGGAGACATTTGGGGATTTTACTGGTGACTTGACTCATTACCCTCTGGAAAATTCCAGGGCTGGATGCTAGGCCCAGGGGTACGTGAAGCCATCTAAACAAACCCAGGGGTGTATTTATTGTCAAAGCTTCTTGTGACTCTTTGTCGAGTTCAATTTGCAGAAATGCATCCTTAAGATCGATAAGGGAAAAAGTGTCACTGCCTGCTAATTCACTGAATAATTCTGCGGCCGTGGGAACTGGATAGTGGTCGACTTCGAGTTGAGGGTTCACGGTGGTTTTATAATCACCAATCACTCGGATTTGACCATCCGCTTTGTGAACTATGACGATCGGCGTAGACCACTGAGAAGTTTCCACAGGCTGTAGTATTCCAAGGCCAACCAATCTACTAATTTCTTGGTTAACCTTTTCTTTGAGTGATAACGGAACTGGTCTTACACGACAGTACACAGGCTTGGCATCAGGTTTTAAAAGAATTTTGGCTTTAAAATTCTTAAACTTACCCATGCCTTCAGAAAATAGCTCCGGGAAACCCTTCACTATTTCTGAAGTGTCAACTGGCGTAATGCTAGTTTTAATTTTCCTAACACTTTTCTTAGATTTTACTTTCGTTTGTAGGTCGTAAAAAGGATGGAAATTAACTCGGAAAAATAGAAAGCCAATCCTTTCCCATTAATGCAGGTTTATATAATTTTAAACTAAAGCATCCAAATGTTCGATTTGACCTTGAACTTCAACCTTCAGACTTACAGTGTACATCGTTTTCTCAATTCCGTCAGTGTATGAGTGTATCGAGTACGGACTGAGTTTTAAAGGACAGTCTGCAAAATATTTTTGATGCCACTCAATAGGGATAATGGATGCATCTGCCCCGGAATCAAGTTCCATTTCTAGCTTGACACTATTTAGGCAGACTGGCATTTTCCATTTATGGAGTTTCATGGAATTAACTACTACTATTATTTTGTTGGTTTGTAGGGTAATTGAAATCTGGTCCGCAGCCTGACCCAGTCCAAGAGTATTATTTTTCAGTACATGATAGTCGTTGTCTGAATCGTTATCAGACCCGGAACCAGACTCTGAATTTTCGGCTTCAACATCCTGGCTTCTTCACTATCACTTTCGCTATCGCGTTCAGGTTTGTTGACGCTTTTTATAGATATACTTTTGTTTTATGTTCGGCCTAGCCTTAAAATTTGTGCTAGAACTTGCTTTAGGGTGGTCAAGTGATTTTAAAGTTCTATTCGAATGACTAGCTTTTCCACTCACGGCTTTTAAATGGCCGACAGTGTGGCATCGGCCACATGTATAGTCTCGATATTTACAACGTCTTTTCACATGGCCGTTTTTGCCACAACAATAGCAAATGAAATCCTTAGTGGATTTAGGCCTACTTGATGTTTTGCTAGATTTTTTAGCTACGTAGTTAACAGCTCTAGAATGGCTTCTCAAAACGCTTTGGTCTATTTCAGCAGATTCTAAGGATAAAGCTAAGGATGTTGTAGCCTTTAAATCCAGTCTGCTTCAACAACTCGCGTTGAATGACTTCTGATTGGATCCCCCAAATTAGGCGATCCCGAATCATTTCGCTGTAATATCTTTAATTTTAGCGAAGTCACAATACTTCGTCATTAGCTTTAATGCAGCTAAATATTCAACGATACTCTCATCTGATTTTTGCGATCTTCTAAAGAATTTAACACGCTCAGATACCACGGAGGGCACTGGCTCAATGTCGTCTAAAACTTTTTAAACGAGCTCATCAAATGTTAATGAGTCGGGCAAATCAGGTGAGGCAAATTAAGACTTCTATCAAACATTTTCTGGCCTACAGATGCCATTAGAAAATTAACTTGCTTGGTTGCTGGTATTTCTTTACCTAAAAAAAAAATAACGAATTCGGCTGGAGTATTTCTCCCATGTGTCAGACTCGCAATCGAATTCCGCAAATAAACCAGCGGTTTTAGACGAACCCATGTTGACGTCGTCTTCGCTATCACTAGATTCAAAATTTAGATTTAAATTAGAACTAGTTTCATTAACGATTGCGTTCACTACTGAATTATTTTTAGTTTCACTTTCACTGCTAATTTAAGCAGTTACAGGTGGTTTGCTACCGACACCTGTCTTTGGCATAAGCCTACAAAATTAAATTTAATTAAATTTAATTACAATCCTGTTTAAAATGCAAGGATTAAACTGGAGCACTCAAGACTACCGGTCACTTATATAAACACAGAAATAAATCAAGCTTGACTGTAGCCTACCTAGTTGTATAAAGTAACTGCCTACAAGTTAAATTTGAAGGGACTAGGCTTTGAAAAAATGTTTTACTTTCACCATTTGCAACGTTTTACAAAACAACACTTCTGGCCTAAGCCTCAGCACAGACCAGATTTCACTAAGTTTGAGCATAAACCTACGGTGTTAAATTTTACACCGGCACACACTAGCCCGAATATGGGCAATGGCACAATCGAATTTACAAGGGTTAATTTAGCAGCGCATTTTTCGCAACTTCAGGTTTATAATACTACCTGTGCGGATATGCCAGTGCGTCGCTCTAGAACACTGCCAAGGTAAAATTAACCATAATAAATCCAATTGCCAACTTCGGTTCTAGTTGTTAAGGTACTAAATTTAACTATTATCATTTCGTACCACACAGCACTACCACGACAAATTAACACTGTTTGAAAAAGTTTAAACTCTGATAGGAATTCAGAGCACTAATTCTCATTGCTAAAATGAAAAACACTTACCACAAATATGGAGCAAAGATGTGGTTGAAGACCTATCAGTTTAAGCTTAAGTTTTTAAAGATTACCAAAGGTACCGGATTCGTCGCCAATGGGCTCAGCCCGCGAGGGGAACCGCATCTCGTTGCCAACTGTGATGTCCTAGGCGGGAACACACCTCAGTCCAGCGTGGGCACCAATGGTAATAAACACACGGACTACGAGAGTGTAGGCTGCAGCTGATAAGACAGCGAACTTCCTGTTTACTTTTCTTTAAATACAAGGAAGTCATGTGATGCACTTAAGACTATATACAATTATGGAATAGCCTATTAGTAGTTAAAGGGGTATCTTGGTAGGGTTAACATATTGACATGAAATTGATGGCTGCCATTGTGGAGCACACAAGTGACAACTCCACAATGCTCGTGTTTGGAAAAAAGGGAAAGGATTTAATTTTAACTCTAATAATAAAAAAACAAACGGTTTGACACCTAGAAACAAAGCTTTCATCATATTCATAACAACACCCAGAAAATGAGTGTAGTAGAAGTTTACTTAAAATTCAACGAACCTTTGGTGTACGATTCATCGGTCGAGTCTTACACCTACCACGAATACAATCCTATTGTTGGCACTAATCTCAACAATGTAAATTCGGAAATCCGCATACACGTAGAAAACCAAGATTTATTTCTGCATGTTGCTAACAGTTACCTCCTGATTAAAGGGCGGTTGCTGAAGGACGATGACTCGGCTTACACGGACGCTGACGTAGCTAGTCTTATTAATAATGCTCCCATGTTCCTGTTTTCTAACATCAAATATCATCTCGGTGATAAACAAGTCGACGAGTTAAATTATCCGGGGTTCAGTACTCTGATGAAGGGACTGCTCACCTACGGCTCGGCAGAGCACCGGCTGTCCAAACCGCTTATGCATCATGTCATAAGTACACTCGGACGTGGAATTTAATTCAACCTCCTCTACCTGTTTCTCAGGAAATTTAAATTTCCCATTCGATTCATAAATATTGTCCAGTTCCTCGAATACCATGACACAATGCTTAGACTGATTCCTTTCTATAACAAAAATGCGATCCGGTTTGTTCTGAACAATGTATCCGGTCTTCTGCAAAACAGCTAAGGACACAAAATTGTACCGAGCACTTAGGACATAAGTGACATCTTTTAGGTACAGAGGGCGAAGAAACATTTTCCCCCTATGGTTCTTACTGTCTACGTACACATCCCCCACCTTGTATCCCTCTATACCGGTACTATACGTAGCGAGATTAACATTCACCTTTTCGCAACACCTTAAGTTAACAGCCGTTGGCTTAACATTTATAATATGTCTACTGGCATCACTATCGAAGCGGAACTTAGGTACATCCTCCATTGAACTGAAGTCCTGGGACCCAGCGGCAAAATCATCTAGCCCGAAAGCATTTTCCACATTTTCCCGGTGAGGTTGTGGGTCTCTCCTTCCACCATTGCCATTAACATTCCCTTCTCTACCTCCCCTGCCTCTATTGCCATTACGTTGAGGGTTTTGAGTCATGCGCTGAGTAATTGGGGTGTGGTCGTCAGATTCGTTGCCAAGAATCCTATTTTCAGGAAACATAGTGTTCTGATGCCCACATGCAGAACATCTGAGTTCATTAATGCTAGTAGGAGCCTGTATCCTTGGTACTGGTACATTAAAATAACCGGAAGGGCCTTGGGGAACGAGTGAGTAGGGGTAGTGCCCTGGAATTGGAGCATATCCGGCAGAGTGCCCTGGCATCGAGACATAACCTGGGTAGTAACTGGTGTACGCAGAGAGTGCCTTCTGTTCCAACAACAACTGTTTTTGCACAAGGGTTTGCTGTAATATCTCTACTGTTAAGTTTGGGTTTTGATAGAGGGTCTCCTTTGTTATCTCAAACTGGGGCCTCTCCAATCCGTCCAATATAATTAGACAAATCTCACGCTCGCTAATCTGCTTCCCAGCCGCTACACAAGCCTGGCTCAAACCTATAACCCGTGTTATAAATGTTGGGATTGACTCATAGGGGGAAATTTCACTTTACTAAAGTGCCTGTATAAATAATCTGCATAGTATTGGTGTTGGTTACCATAACGATTTCGCAAGGTATCCCAAATAGTCTTCGCACTTCAAACAAGAAGCATATGCAGTCACTATTTTTTGTATTATAGTCATCTATGACTGCTTGTTGAGCACCTGGTGCGGGGGCAGGATTATCTAACACAGTTCCCCAACCGTGCTTAATCTTAAAACCTTCTATTTTCGTTGCCCAGGTTTGATAATTTTCCTCAGTCAGGATATCTACCCCCTTATATCGTTGGAGTGGAAGAGCTG
>JAHWFP010218037.1:9881-29078 GCA_023313725.1 Lithobius niger | reverse complement strand
AGTCTTGGTGTTGGTTACCATAACGATTTCGCAAGGTATCCCAAATAATCTTCGTACTAGTAACTCCCCTGAACTGGAATAGTATAGGAGGGGAAATTGTTTGAAACAAGAAGCATGTGCAGTCACCATTTTTTGTATTATAGTCATCTATGACTGCTTGTTGAGCACCTGGTGCAGGGGCGGGATTATCTAACACAGTTCCCCAACCATGCTTAATCGTAAAACCTTCTATTTTTGTTGCCCAGGTTTGATAATTTTTCTCAGTCAGGATATCTACCCCCTTATATCGTTGGAGTGGAAGAGCTGCTTGCTGCACTGCAGCTTCGATTGGTATACCGTAATTATAATATGCCATCCTTAACAAAACCAAATAATCCTTAAAGTGTAACTATAGGACTCCCCACCCCAAAAAAATGCACCAGGCTATCGTGTCAGACCAGTCTGAACTAATTGCTATAAACTAATTGCTAAACTCTATAAAGAAAATAGGATTAGACACACATAGCACCGACAATAGGCTATTTGCTACTCCTGCCTCAGAATCACAATAGTAATACTGTGTAAGTTCAAAAAAAAACTCTTGACAGTTAAAATTAGCTTAGACTCAACAGTCAAGCAATACTACAGTACTTGGCAATCCTTACAGCAAGCACACACAAAATTAATGCCGGCTCGTTCACAGTACTTGAGTTGCTTGGGCAGTCTGCTGTACCATGCGGCAATAAATAGAAAGAGCAGTGTACTTACAGTATCTGACGATGCTGACAAAGCCGGGTATCTTTCAGGAAAGACTTGCACAAAAAGAGCGCACACACAGAAATTGCCCAGAATATGGACTAATTTCGCCTAAACAGACCATCGTTAACCCAGCCTAGTGCGTGGTAAACGTATTTTATGGATGCTCTCCTGAGTATCCAGGCACTGGCGGCGCAAACACAACCTGCTTCTCTACTGCTCGGTCCACTGGAGGTAACTTCTCTCTTCAGATTCCAAAAACGACAGGCAAACGAGTGATGCGGCCCCGTCTTGACTCAAGCCCTTTGAACGCCCTCAAACTTGCCGACTCGTGACGTCATCTATGACTGGCCCTTGGGAGAATATCGTTGTAGTGGAATTGTCCATTGTCTTCTCTTCACCCCCTCTCACGTTAATGAGCGCGCCGGGGTGTAGCGCGTAATCGGTTGTCTCTAACCTAACATCCGAACTAGCGAAAAAACGATCTCCTTTTTGACATCTATTTTCCAGCCGGAAGAATACTAGAGATTTTCTGGGAATAAAAACGGAGCACGACGCAATCTGAGCTGTACTACAAAACTGTTAGCCACCGCTCTACCACATTGCTACCAAACTGTTAGGAGGTTACTCTACTGCCACACAGGAATTTATTCACACCTACGCTAACTGTCCTACACGCGTTTGTAGAATCTCACAATGATGAAATCAACCCGTGTAGAACGTCAGAAGCCGTAATCATTTACTGATCAGAGGGATCATTTGCGCGGTTCCAGTCTCCCAGAATTAGCCTAGCTTATTTTCGGTACGTGCGGTGTCATGCAGCATACAAGAAGTGTTAAGCGTTGGCGACAATGTATTCTTTATTTTTCTCTAGGCCGGGGTTTACAAAAAGGATCGTCGTGTTAACATTTTCTAGGCCTAGTTTCAATATGGCGTCGGCCGGAACTAAGAACAGACGTTTTCGTCTCTTGTCTGATAAGACTAGTTATTAGTCCTACGCTACCCTACCATGACACAATGAATCTACATTACTAGGACTTATCTGTTACTGGAAGGGTAGAACATTTCCCCGCCAGCACGATCGAGTCATGCATAGCATGTCTCCTAACCTCGGCCTAAAACAGGACCCACTTCTCGACCCGACGATCGACAGAGCAAGAACAACAAGTCTAAAAAAGACATCCTTCCCCACGACAACGGGCAAGAAAAAAACACTACAACAATAGCCTCCCGCAATAACAATCGTTCAACAGTGACAACGCTTTAACAGTTAGTTACTAATCGGCAAACAAGGGCGCGTGAAACACTTATCTGTGAGGCTATGCATAAACGGCGTCACACTTGGGACCGGGAATTAAATACAATTACGAACGCGTACAAAATTTTGACCAGATTTGGTGCGGTCACTTTTGCTTATTTTTCCTAAGTGCCTTCTCTAAGGCTCGTAATTACAAGGCTGATTTAGATAGGATGAGACGAGTCATCTATTGAAAACTTACGTGCAAATATAACTGGAAATAAACGTCTTCTGGGTGAGACTCTTCGAATGCCTCTACAGTGATGGGCAAATTTTTTTCTATTACGTAAGGAATTTCGAAAACGGTAGCTGTCGAATGTTCGTCCTTTAGTTTAGTAATGTAAAGGGCGCTCGTTCCTATTTTACATTCAGCAACGAGTGCAACACTCGGGTCTCTGCAGTAGAAAATTGTTTTATGAATTAAACCTGGACTCGTACACACGAAGCTCGAGAGAGGACCGGAATTAACGAACCAATCGCTCTTTTTTTCCAAAGGGCTTTTCATGCAGAAACTGATCAGCATGAAACTGTTTTCATGCACAAATTTCTTCGTAGCCGCATCACTCGGTAAAGTAGGTTCGCTTAGATTTCTAATCGATTTGCTCGTGGCATTATAGTATTCTTTTTGCTCATCTTGTAACAAACAATTGCTGTCGACAAATACCTTAGTAACAGCATCGTTCGGTAAGGTAGGTTTGCTTAAATTTCTAATCGGCTTGAGCGTCGCGTTGAAGTATACTTTTTGGTCGTCTTGTAATAAACAATTCCTATCGACATTCACTTTTGATGCCGCGTCAGCAGCATGTCAGGGAAAGCTATGTCCTTAATTTGCTTCTTCCTCGCATAGAAATTCCCATCAGCATCATCTACATACATCGTATTTTTTCCATACTAGGAATGGCGGAAGCCAACTCGTCGGTGAGAAGAGTAATGGCAGGAGGCAACTCGGTTTTAAGTTTCTGAACGTCCGTTGCCAGAGTACTGATCTGAGAATAATTTACCGCATCTTCAGGCTCGATAGCAGCTCCTACTTTAGTTACACGCTTGCTTTGCATGTGGTAGTTGTTTTCGGGAGTTAAAACATATCCTAGTCCCGGCTGTCCTCTCGGACCGGCTCCCATCACTTCACCCGCTTCCCCCCTCGTTCTTTTCAATGCTTGCCCAAACTTATTGACCGACATCTTTTTTTAAATATGAGAAATTTTTTTAAATGAGGCTTATTTTTAAAATTTCTCGTATGTAATAAAAGGAAGAACCTCAAAATAAATAATTAACCTCAAAATGTCTCAACCATCATGGCAAACGAATCTTTCCAATCTCTTGCAAAAAAACTTGCTGAAAGTTAAGAACGACAAAGGCACAAAGATTAACAACGATGTAAAGTTTTCCTTGTCTCCTTCCACTCAGTTTCAAGATTTAAAGGGTCCGGGGACTCCCGTTTCGGACGAAAACTCGAAATATAAAGGCTGGATTTCACCCAGCGACCCGGAAACTCAAAAACTGTTAAAAAATCTAAAACGGTACATCTGTAAAAAACTAGAGATCAAGTTTGATGAGCAGAAACCCAATTCTATGCACGCGGCTTACCCCTGTTACCCCTCTTGTGAAAAGGTGAATGAAGGAGACAAACCGCTTTTGTCTTAGAACTTGGGTGTACGAGAACATTCACGAAACTAATGAGAAACTTAAAAAAAATGTTATCGACAAACCCTGGTTTAACTTGCCATCTTACAACGTTTTAAACTTGACGGAAGTCACCGGGAAAATTACTGCAGTATATGTCACTGATTATTCTCCCAGCAACATAAAATTATGGTGCAACATAGACTATGGAGTAGCTCATTCAGATGTTTCCAACGACAAATTTACGGATGAAGACTTTATGGGTTTGGTATCTCTGTAAACATTAAAAAATGTGTAAATAAAAAAAGCTATGGAAATTAAAAACTATGACTTTTTCGTACCTAAGAAAGAACCTAAAAATCATCCATTTCTACCTTCGAATATCAGATGTCTAATCATAGGACCTGCAAATTGCAGAAAAACGAACTTACTGTTTAATTTCATCTATAACGAAAGATGGCTCGACTACGGCCAGTTATTTATTTACAGTAAAACTTTATGTCAGTCAAAGTACAAAGCTTTGCAGTCTATATTTGGTGAAATTGAGGAAAAAATAGGACAGAATTTCACTTTTTTTTACAATTCTCAAATTGATTTAATTCCACCCGAAGAACTGGACCCTAATTACTGAAACCTGATTGTTTTTGATGATTGCCTTTTGGACAAGCAAAAAAACATCAAACGTTACTTCGCTCAAGGGCGTCATTCAAATGCCGATGTTTTTTTATTGCAGTCAGTCCTACACTTGAATTCCTAAACAAGTAGTTAGAGACAATGGAAATTTAATAATTCTTTTTCCGGTAGATGAGTTAAATTTGAAACACGTTTACGAAAATCACGTTGCACCTGACATGGAATTTTCAGACTTTAAAACGTTGTGTCAAAATTGTTGGAAAAAGCCTTACGGGTTTTTATCGATTAACAACACGTAAACGGGGGAGATATAAACGTTCATTTTTGCCTATTAAACAAAAGAATGGAAACAAAATGAGAAATCGCAAAACTCAAAAGTTGTTTAACTAAAATGTTTTTAATCAACGTTCGGGGGGAGAGAACAAGAAGAATCACTACACGAATTTTTTAAACCAGTAGTAAGCACCCTGAAACCGAGACCGGTTCTCGGTGCAGCCATGCAAATACGCCAATTAAAAACACTTTAGCCACGCAAACTAAACCGATTAAAAACACTCTAGCCATGCAAACTACACCAATTAAAATTTACAAAGAAGAAGGTAGTGATGAAGAAAAAAGTTACGAAGATGACTACGAATCACTGGCGCTCTCTCCCTCCTCTGCACCTAGTCAGAAAGCATCTCTCGATTACAGCCTTGCCCAATAGTCAAGTCCGGCTGTAACTCCTATAATGCGAATTACACCACACTCCAAAACTGAATATGCGACAACGAGCACCGGTCCAAAACTCACCCCTACATATTCCGCAGTGCAAGCTAGATGCATTTCTACCCCACCTGAGCTTCCTAATATCGCAACGCTAAGGTCCCTCGATAGTTTGTTACCTGGTCAAAATATTGGAGACACTGTTAAATATTTCCTGATAAAATTTATCGAAAATTCCTAAAACACTGAACCAGTATTCGGGTTACAGTATGATAAGAAAAAAGGTGAGCTGATCTTCGGTAATAAAGTCGTTAAAATCTTTGAGAATGATATAATGGTCGAGGGGGAGCAATACGTGGGAAGACGGGGCTTTGGAATTTACTAGTTTTCAAAAATTTGAAAGAAACTACCCTCGCGCCGGAAGTTAAAGCAGCTTACGCGGCCATGTTAAAAAATACTAACGCTATTTATCAGAACAACGACCAAAAAACTAATAAACCCAAATCTAATCGTAGCACGAAGTACAGGATTGTTATCGCTCCGATTTGGTAAGACATGAAGAAAACAGGGACGGTTATGGTTAAAAAAGCAGGTAGTAGAGTTGATTATAAATATTATGATAATCCTAATGATTTGATTAATCGACTGAACTTTTGTATAAATATGCTTTGGCCGGCCACGACGGACATAGAAATGAGATGGTCGAAATTTTATCAGAAATGCAGCAAAGACAAATCATAACTGCTCGGGAAAAAAGGGTTGCTTATCAAAATTTAGGTTTAGGTTAAAAAAATTGTATATAAAGCAAAGAACCATGGAATCAAAAAATATCAAGATGAGGTAACTGCGTCAAATGTAAACGTCAAACTTCTAACATCCCCGAGCCGTCCGTTATCATCACCGCAAAAAATAACAGGCAGATGCAGGTTGTATCTTGCGAGGTGTGCGGGACGAAAAGAGCTTCCTTTATCGAGTCTGGGAAAGGAATCGTAAACAAACTCATAGATAAGTTACCTCTCGAAATGCATTTGCCGTGCTACCAATACTGCGTTCCGGGAACTAAACTTGAAAAAAGCTTGGCTTGAGGAGACCCGGGAATTAATAAACTAGACGAAGCATGCAAAGAACACGACATCGCTTACTCCGAGAGCTCGGACTTAAAGGATCAGCACGCCGCCGATGAAGTCCTAATTTTCAAAGCTCAAAGAGTGAGAGATGATCCTTCTCTGGCATGGAGGGAAAAGCTAGCTGCTTCGATCTTTAAGAAAATCATGAAAACAAAACTTAAGTTCGGAATGGGAAATAAAAAAAATGGATCAAATCGTAAAAGAACTTCACAAACCAACCCGAAAAAATTTTCCAAAACGGAAAGTGATTGTACTGAGACTAAACAATCTATGGCAGGCTGACTTGGTCAAAATGATACCGTACGCTAACCTAAATAAAGGGTTTAACTACTTACTAACCTGCATTAATGTCATGTCCAAGTTCGCTTGGGCCATTCCCTAAATCTAAATCTGGCGTAGATGTTACCGAAGCTTTCAGGAAAATACTCGCGGGAGTGACACTCCCAAAAAATTTACAAGTCGATTTAGGTAGCAAGTTCTACAACAGAGACTTCAAAGCCCTACTTAAGCGTCATAACATCAACATGTACTCCACGTACTCTGAGAAGAAAGCGAGCGTGGTAGAACGTTTCAACAGAACCCTAAAAACTCGAATGTGGAAAAGATTCCCTAGGCAGGGGACTTACGAGTGGACGCACATTATCGACGAGTTAGTTTCCAATTACAATGACACGGTTCATTCTGCCATAAAACCTAAATTGAGGGAAGTAACCAAACGTCACGAACCGTTGTTGAGACAAACTAGTACTAAACGGTTGTTGAACAAACCCAAATTTGCCGTAGGAAATAAAGTCAGGATTTCTAAAGTTAAGAAAATTTTCGATAAGGGGTATTTGCAAAATTTTACTAACGAAGTTTTCACGGTCCGCAAAGTGCAAAAAACTCAGCCAGTTACTTATCTTCTAAAAGACGAGTCGGGTGAACCGGTGTTCGGAGGTTTTTACGAACCGGAACTTCAAAAAACTCTAGTTCCCAATTTGTTTTTAGTGGAACATGTATTGCGTAAGAAGAAAGGAAAAGATGGAAAAATGCTTTACTTCGTTAAATGGAAGGACCATGACTCCAAGTACAACAGCTGGACGGACAACATTAGCAAACTTAAATAACTATGTTCTTCCTTTTTTTTCCATGTAAAAATATTTCGATGCAATAAACATTAAAAAAAAAATTAATTTTCTTCCCTTTCCTTCCTCAATTTTTTCTTCCATTCCTCAATTTTTTTCTTAATAATAAAAAGAGATAAATATTTTACAGTCTCACAATGGATAAGAAAACTTTCACATGTGTGTACTGCGCTAGCATTTTCCCATCACAAGCCGAGCTGTGGGAACATCTACGGTTCCATCACCCATTTGATGCGGAAGAATGTACTTGCTTCCACGACAAGCTACCTGACTTTCTCAAGAGTCAGTCACCGGATGAAGGATTGGGTCACCGGCAATACGAGATGCCCCTACTGAGAGAATGTGTCATTGGTTATCCGCTTCAATTCCTGATATCTATACGTGTGGCACTGCAGGCGATGCTAGAAGTTTGTTTACAGCAACTTGTAAACTGCAAAGCCCAGATCAGCTAGGGCATAGAGTTTACTAGGGACGGAGCATTCATTCAAGCGGGATTCTGGTCGAGATATTCCGAAATACACAATCCCAACGACATTCCCGCTCTGCTGGACGAGGCCTTTGAAAAAATCCAAGAATCCATCGATGCTTTCGCCGAGCGGGGCAGCGGCTGGGTTATATCTCGCATCCATAACCTATTAATCAGAGTGTCGAGGTATAAGCCACTGCGAGCATCGTTGTACATCTCTCTTCAAAAATCACTCACTGGCAAGAAGAATGCGATAGTGAACGTCCAAAATTTAGATGATCACAAATGCTTTCTGTATTCCGTACTGGCCGCGGGTTTGCAATTCGACACCGTCGACCCGGAAGATTACCAAGAGTTTGAGGATATGCTCGATACTTCCGCGCTGTCCTACCCTACTAACATTATCCAAATCGACAAGTTTGAAAAGGAGAACGATCTTTCAATCAATATCATCGGTTATAGCCACGAAGAGGAGTTACACCCACTTTGCGTCTCTAAAAACTTGAACGGACTTCCGATTGACCTTCTCTATCTGTATGACGACGACGATGATGATTCGGAAACCTTAAACACTCATTACTGCACCATTACTGATATAACTGCTTTTCTACGTTATCGAGGTTCGGGCTCCCACGCCACATTCTATTGTAGGAACTGTATCGCCAGTTTCGGAGAAGAATGGCAGCTCCTGGCCCATAAGAAAGAATGCGTCAAAATTAACCCGTTCAAGCTCTTAAATTCAAGAAGCTAGGAGAAAACTCTCTCGCATTCAAGCACTTTAGCCGTCAAAATCCCTTCCCTCACATCATATACGCCGATTTTGAATGCCTCCTTCGCCTCGTGCAACCTGATGCTTCGACTAGTTCAACCACCGAAATCCATCAACATCTTCCTTGCAGTTTCGGCTACGTCTTGGTGGGACACGACGGGGAGATTATACGTCACAAGTACCACTTGGGAGAAGATGCGGTCGATGTATTTTATAAATGTATGTAAGAAGAAGCTCGATATTACGCGAGCCTGCTGAAAAATGCAAAACCCCTCCACCTCACCCCGTCTGAAGAAACCGATTTCAAGAATGCTCTCGTTTGTCATTATTGTGGGAAAGCCTTCAAAAAGTGCTACCAGAAAGCAAATATTGACGGGGAAGTACGGCTCGTCGACAATAAGGGGAGGGATCATTGCCACATCAGCGGAAAATACAGAGGAGCTGCTCATCCAAACTGTAACCTAACCGCTCGAGAAAGAAAAACCATTCCCGTCGTGTTCCATGGCCTGGAAGGGTACGACATGCACCTTCTAGTACCCGCATTCCACAAGTTTCCAGGAAAAGTGGATGTTATCGCTCGCAACACCGAGAGGTTTCAGACCATAACAATTAAGGATGACGTCAGCAAGATAAACCTTCGTTTTATAGATAGCGTCAACTTCTTAAACGCTTCTCTGGATACTCTGGTAAAGAACTGCAGGAACGACAATAGCAGTTTCCCCATTCTCGAGGCAGCATTAGACTCTGGATTAAAATCTGCTTGGTTTACGGAGGAAACTACCCAGGAAAGGGCGCTGAACCTTTTGACTCAGAAGGGCGTTTACCCGTACGAATACATAAGTGACATGTCCGTTTTCGACGAAGAAGAACTGCCGTCGAGACACTCGTTCTACTCCCGGTTGAAATACGGGATGTTGGCAGGAGACAAGTACGTGCGGGCGCTTAACCTTTGGCTGAGAATGAAATCGAAGGTATTCCGAACCTACCACGAGATATACCAAATGACGGACGTTTCCTGCTTGCCAACGTCTTTCAAGATTTCCGAAAATTATGCCTCGAAAACAACAACCTGGACCCATGTTATTACATCTCCACTCCAGGATTCAGCTGGGCAGTTCTCCTTAGGATGCAGGAGCCCGAATTGGAGCTATTCACGCACGCCGGGAAGCACAGTCTTATATCTTCCGGCACCAGAGGAGGAGTTTCGTTCGTCGCAAACAGGCGTTCGAAAGCCAATAACAAGTACCTTCCTCTTTACGTCCCTAGCAAACCCTCCCTATGCATAATGGACTGGGATATGAACAACCTCTACGGTTTGGCCATGTGCGCTCATCTCCCCTACGACAAGTTCTGCTACCTAACCAGGGAGGAGATCAGAACTTTGGACGTAGACACCATACCGGATGTTGCCGACGTGGGGTTTATACTTGAAGTCGACCTCGAGTACCCCCAAAGAGTTACACGACATGCACAATGATTATCCACCAGCTCCAGAGAAGATCGATATTGGAAAGAAGCTGATTTCCCCTTTTTCTCTGAATCTGGCGGAAGATTTGAACCACAAGATCAAGTCCTCTTCCAACACCAAACTCCTCCCGAACCTTTTACACAAGAAGAGGTACATCCTTCACTACAGGAACTTGAAATTCTACCGCCGGCACGGACTAGTACTTCGACGTATCAGAAGAGTCTTAGCTTTTAACCAAAAACCGTGGATGAAATCCTACATCGAGTTCAATACCGCAAAAAGGCAAGAAGCGACCGCTCCTTTCGCCAAAGACTACTTCAAATTGCTGAATAATTCGGTGTTTGGAAAAACCATGGAGAATAAGCAAAGTCGCCTTGACGTGAAGCTGTGTACCGATGAGAAAACGGCGATGAAATACACCACCCAACCGCATGCCGAATCCTTCAAGATCCTTAACAAAAACCTGGTGCAACTCAACCGCAGCGTTCGTAGCGCGCTGTGCGATCTTCCGACCTACTCTGGATTTACATACTGGAACTCTCCAAACTCTTCATGTTCGAATTCCATTACGAGTACATTCGGCCAAAGTACGAAGACCGCGCCTAACTCCTTTTCGCGGACACAGACAGCCTCTGCTACGAAATCGAAACGGAGGACATTTACCGAGACATGCTCGCTGACAAAGACCGTTTCGACACGAGCAACTACCCATCGAATCATCCCCTCTTCTCAAGCACAAACAAACAAGTATTGGTGAAAATGAAAGACGAAATGGGCGGTGTCCCCATCTTAGAGTTCATCAGACTCAGGTCAAAAATGTACTCGATTAAACCTCTGAAAAACGAGAATATCAAGAAGGCCAAGGGCATCCAAAGCTCGTTAGTGAAGAAACATTTAAGCTTCGATGACTACGAAGCGGCCCTAAACTCCGAGGCACCTCCACAGAAGGGAAGCTGGGCCAAGATTTCCAGCGTCGGGCACGAACTGAGTACAGTCCGAATATCGAAATCCCTCCTCTCGCCGTACGATTACAAGAGGTATATCCTGGATAATGGCGTTAGCCATCGGTCACTATGATACCGGTGCTTGGGACGAATACGCGGACGATTTCGACTCGGACGTGGATGTGATGAGCGACGAAGAGGGAGAGGAAAAATTGTCCCTCTAGTAGGAAGAGCGAGAAGCGCAAATACTGACCAAAGCAAAAATAGCCGAGGAGAACGAGAAGACCATCCGCAGGTTCGCCATATTGGAGAACCGCCGGAAAAAGTTGGAGGATTTTGAAGCGTGGAAGAAGGAGATTAGAAAGAAAGACGCTATCAGCAAGAAAAAAAATCGCGTGCTAGAAACTGAGGCACGGAGAGAAGATAGGTTAAAGAAAATGGCCGCTAGAAAAAGAAAAGCTCAAGCTCAAGAAACGGAGGAGCAAAGAGTGGCTAGACTAGAGAAAAAAGCCGCTAGTAGAAGAAAAGCTCAAGCTCAAGAAATGGATGAGGAGAGAGTGGCTAGACTAGAGAAAAAAGCCGCTAGTAAAAGAAAAGCTCAAGCTCAAGAAACGGAAGAGGAAAGAAAAATTAGACTGGAAAAAAGACGAGCTCGTGAGACCAGATTATGATAATCTTCGAGCCACGTGAATTAGACCTACCACGTAAAAAAACCTCCTGGGTGGTGTGAAAAAAAGCATCAGATTTTGAGATATTGATATTTAGAGAGTTCTCACAATGCGAAAGTACCCTCGACTAATATTGCTAATTCGTCATTTTCAAGCCTCGAAGCATTTTAAAGTTATCACAATGAGAAAACTCAAAGAGGACTCGCACGACCCCTCCAGTTTTAGGACCCCCAAAATGTTGCTCATTCGTCATTTTCAAACTTTAAAGCATTTTAGAGTTACCACAATGTGAATGCTCAAAAAGCACTCGCACGACCCCTCCAATATTGAGACCCCCAAAATGCTGCTAATTCGTGATTTTTTCGCTTTGAAAGTTTTTTAGAGTTCTTACAATGCCCCTCGGATGACGTCACTTCCCGCTCGAAGTTGACAAAGGACTCGTGTAGCGAAAGGACATTTTTTGGTAGCAAAAGGATAAATTTTGGTAACCAAAGGGCACTTTTCCCATGGATGACCTCGATCCACCTTGGCTATGGCCACACTTCCAGCATGCAAAAAGATAACAAAAAGCACTCCTCCTCCAGATTGACGAAATCCTGCACACTGGGAAGCAATTTTTCGCACTCGCGCGCGGGAAGCAATTTTTGTAGGGTCTATTTAGGCGATCACAGACGCCTCCTCCAGATTGACGAAAAAAGGTGCCAAATTTCACTCCCCACCCTCCTCCAGATCGACAAAAAATCGCGCGCCGGCCTCCAGATCGACAAAAATGGGAAAAAAAACCAGCACCCTTCTCCTGATCGACAAAAAAATCGCGCGCGGGAAGCAATTTTTAAGTGTCCATTTACGCTAAAATCCCGTGCGCGGAAAGCGGGTTTTTTAGGGGGTGGAGGGATCTGTCCTCATATCGCAAATCCCCACTCGCAAAACCCTCTTCTACAGCACTTTTCCCCCCTCCTTCAGATCGACAAAAAAATCGCCCGCGGGAAGCGGGTTTTTCGGGGTGGAGAGGTATGGCCTCATATCGCAAATCACCACTACTACCATGGCGTTCCTTCTTCCTGGTCTTTAGCTCCATCCACCGATAAGACATTGCCACCCTGGTTTTCTACATTCCTTGCACTCCATCCAGTCTGTGCATCGATAGACGAATGCCAAAACTTTCTACACTGCTGCCTTTTCGTCCCTCAGGCTGGCTAGCATTCATACTCCTGACTGGATTTTCCCTTGTCTGAATAGACTGCTTCAACCACTTCCATTCGTCCATTGTCCAGCATTCTAGACGGAAGTAATTATCGACACTACACCTCGTCTCATTCATGGCTGAAATCCACGTTTTGAGTGATGCTTCTCAACCAGATGGCATCCTGCAACTCACAACTAACTCTTGCTTAACTCATCCATGGGTCGTAGCTTCAAGAGAACCGACTTTTTTTGCCTCTTCCAGCCAGCCTTGATTTGAGCTTGCTCCCACATCGAGTGAAAAATGGAGCCACAACAATGCCAGGACACCTCTACTGACCTGACCTTGACTGAACACACATTAATTGCAGTTTCTAGAGTCTCGACTCCAGCTCGTGTCGAATGTAACACGCCTCCATGCAAAAAAAGACCAGCCAAGGCGTTTGGTGCTGCTGACTCCACCACTTGTCGCTTTCTTGTCCCAACCACACATTCAGCAAGACTCCAAGGGGGACAGCGTCCAATCCGCAAAGTGCTACCTTGCCTGTTCCTTCGTCATTATGGATTTATGCCGCCTCCTTGAGACCTGCTGCTTCATCTGTTGGCAATCCATTCATCTGTCAACTATTCGTCGCTCTTACCTTTCTTGCTCCTGCCCTCGTTCCTGAGACCGCAATAGCGTTTCATTTGTCTGACAAACATTTATCGCTCTTACATTCGTTGTCCCAGCCTCCTGGAGACCTGCTGCCTCATCTATTGGTGATCCATTAGTCTACTGAGCATTCGTCACTCTTGCATTCATTGCTCCTGCTCCAGTTACTGGGACCGGTTGCATCATCCAATGGTGTTCCTTTTGTTTGCTGAGATCTGCTGCCCCTTCTGTTGGTGACCCATTCATCTGCTGGGCATCCGTCATTCAGCATTCGCTGTTCTAGCTTGTGCTGAGATCCGCTACCTCAACTGTGGTTGTCTTCAACAACTCCAGACAACTAGGCTCAGAGCCTGCCTGGATCCAACCTGCACCGCTGCATTTGCACGCCATTTACAGTGCAATTAGACCATCATTCCTGCCTTGATAGCACTCACTGCAGTTATGTCAATGCCCTCCGATCAAGAAATGGAAAGAGTAATTCCCATCGTGATCCTGTAATTGACATTTATGCCAATTGCTAGCCAGCAATCCTGGACCCGGGAACTTACTCTTGCCCTGGACTCTTATGTAAATGACTCAAGGGATGCATTGATCCCCACAAGGTCTGCCAGCTTTATCGCAAATGTGATTTTTTTATTAGACATGCTCATTATGTGTAAAGATTTTACTAGAAGATTGCCGTCGCTTAGTAAACCTACAGTAAGCCCTAAAAAATTCGTGCAAGACAGAACCGGGAAAAGAAAGAGCGTGAAAGGTTGGCGCAATCAACACCACAAGATCCACTGTCAAAAAAGCCTAAACTTCTTGCAACCAATAACACAGACTGCCCTCGCACTCCCCGTGAAAACCCTACGAGTTCACCATTCTTTCCATCAACTCCGGCCTCATTAGGTTACCTACCGAATGCTGCTTCGTCGTCGTAATATGACTCACCCGTTGTCATGCAACCACTGGACTATCGATGCCATCCTGTGCCGACTCACATGCCTCATTGGAAAATCCACCTATTGACACAACAATAACAACACAACGAATGCCGAATGTGTTCCGTCCTTACCGTTGCACACTTCACCAATTCCAACCACTGACGACCAAACGCCTGCCATTCTCCCAATGCCATTGTTGACATTTCCAACAAAAACTACGTCTGTAAACATTGAAGAGACTCTCGTTCCACCCAAGACCAGTTCTCTTCCTCCCTCTAATGCCGCTGACACTGACGAACTGGGGAAAGTAAATTTCAACCCCTGCTGCCATTCGTCCTGATTCATTCTTTTTAAGTCCTACAGTGCTTCACCTCTCCATTGCGAAAGCTACTCAATCTCCCGCTACTTCTGATACTCCCCTTTCACTCCAAGCCGCGCCCTTGGTGAAACTCCGGAGGGGGAGAAACCTCGTGAAGACATAGCAACTTTATGGCCTTGACGAGGATGAAGTAATGAACCACACCCGTAACAAAATCATACCTGCGGTCACTTCTTCAATTCTTTTAAAGGGATTTCAACTGTCTGCAAAGAAACACCAACGGGTACTTAAATACTTCACAAACATTGAAGCTGAATTTGTAAATCAGCAGTGCATTGCTCTCAATGCCTGTAAGGAATACCGCCGTCTTCTCCCTTAAACAGCTGACAAAAAATTGAAATTGGCTCTTAAAGCTGGCCTCCCACACATCCAGAGTGGATCCGTTTGAAAACCAAAGAAGATTGAATTCGTCTGTGACCCAACACCGCAATACCATTCAGCTCCTTGTTGCCAACATCCAGCCAACATTCAGCTCCTTATAGGGCCACATGGGATATTGGACCGCGCATCCGAATTAAACCATGGGTTCCTCATAACCCATCCTGCAAATTTCACCCACTGCAGATTCCGCTCGGTGATCATGTCTTGGACATCCATGAAATCAACATCCAAGCTGCCACCCAGGTCGAAATTACGAATGACGCCAAGCTTGCTTCAGCCTGGAATACTACATCAACCTCTTGCCCAGAAGAAACCTTCTATGTCTTCAGCATCTGCCAATTTGACAACTGCACAACTCCTTAACCTCTTCACCAGAATTTAAAACTCCACACTTCGCAAAATTCCTTAAGCCTTCCTTTCACCAGCTGCAGGCTAAAGGCAAAGTTCTGCACAATCGGCTTCCAATCCTGAAACACTCAACAATAATTACTCAACGACATTCCCAATTGTCAACAACTGAGGAATCAATCATTCATCAGTAGTTTCTTTTTTTTTTCTAAACCCAGACTTCCTTTTTTGGACTAACTTCTCAACCTTGATGCCACTCCAGTTTCCCATAAAATTAAACAGAAACACAATCTCCAGAACATTTCGATCACAAATGGTCCGGCCTTCGACTCCCCTCCTTCAAACAGCCCTCTGAAGAGGAAGCAGGAGCATGCCATCAGCAAAGCCTATGGATCTCATTTGAATGTTTTCCTCTTCAGCATCTGTTCAACATTTTCCACCCTTTCTTCCGCCAATTTGAAATGACTTTCACCATGTAACTAATGAACACTCCAATCAATCAAAATCTCACTACTTCAAATTGAACACTCCATGCGAATATTGATGCATTCACCCCTGAATCCAGCGGACCAACCAAAGACTGTTACCACTACCAGAAGCAAGTTGAAATCACCATTAAGAAGGTCAAGCATTAGAGAAGTAACACAATTTTGTACTCAAACATTAATTTTAAAACCCTCTGAAAATCCCTCTGAGCGATCCTCCTTCTTCTGAACCAGAATAAGCTCTTCCTCCCCTTCTTTTTCTCTCAAAAACAACAAAAAAAACCCGAACAATCTCCTTGAGGATGCTCACGGAATCCAAGATTCCGGGAAGGGAAAAACGCCAGCTTGCAACCCTAGAGAACCCGTACAGAAAGTGCCCACCACCAAATAGGACGAGGTCTGCTGTCAATGCAAAAATTAACAGGTGTAGTATATTTCCAGCAACAAGAAATGTAAATTTGCGAGTCCCCATGAAGGACAGCTGAAGTTTGTTTCTTTTGCTAAGGAAGTTTACTATACTCTCTATGCCTCCCCTCTTGTATCACCTTCTAACATATCAAGAGAGAACAATACATGCAAATGCTTTCGAGCAAGCTGTATTTCTATAGAAAGCTGCACGTGCACAGTTGGGTTGGCAAGCTGGACGGCTCGACGAAACTGAAATCCTCCAGGCACAGAGAGCATAAATCCAAAAATTGACAGGTATTGTATATTTCCTTAGCAAATGAAACAAATCTCAGCTGGTCTTCATGGGGGCTGGCAAATTTTCGCTTTTTTTGCTGGCTAATAAACACTGATTGAGTGATCGAACCCATCTGTGTATTTTTGAGCGCTTTGAATATTTATCCGAGTTTCAAAGTTTCACTCGTCCTTTAATTATAATCTTGCAGCAGTTTATGCCAACAGTTTATGCTTCGTTTAACAATTATTTTTAGCTGGCTAATAAACGCTTCTTCAGTGATCCGGTTTATGCAAACGTTTTGAATGTTTATCAATCAAATTATCAAATTTATCAATCAATTACTGTAAGATTTGACCTCAGTCTCCCATGTTAAAGCTGAAATTTCGATGCTTAATTTCTCCGGCGTCTTTCAACATTTTCGTCTGAAATTTGGTATGTGAGCCTTGCGGAACTTGACCAACAAGTGTACTAACTTCTATTAATTTCCGGTGTGTCACATCGGAGATCTGTACTGAAGCTGGAATCGTGATATTCATTTTTGACTTGTTCTTGTACTTGGCACGCCACGTTTCTGCTACGCTCTCTACAGATCAAACTATTTGTCCTAGAAAGCTGATTTTTAGCTCATTTGATAGAGCTACTTCCGGAGATGTGCCCTTTATAGAAATAGAAATTTCAATTGGTCGTGCCATTTTGGAGTTTTGGGACCCTGAACGGCCACTTTTATTGTTTTACACTGTTTTAAACATTGTTATTTTTCAACAATGCCAATCAGCAAACGCGTTAAGATTTTGTATCAAACAAATTCTATCAATACTGATGAGTTAACAATAACCCGCACTTTGAGGAAACGTGAAGAGGAAGCATTATTCTTATTACGAATTACTGTAGGTAGTGGTTTGACGTCACCCGTCCATGTTGAAGCGCTAAAATGTTCGTTGCCCGTTTGGCCTACTGTCCTGTAAAATACGAATAACGGCCAAAGCCGCTGAAAAATAGCTGCAGAAAAACGAACTTGCACTGAATGAGCGAGCGAAGCGCGCGTAATTCAGTGTGTGTCCAAGGAGTACAGAGCACTAACTTGGTATGTCAAAACATTAAAATAAGCTACTCTAAACTGCATGGTATGCCAAAGTAGTTCGAATTAGAAAACAAAACGAACTCGTTTGATGTTTAAGGTGAGGTTTAACTGATCGGAAGTCAAAACAGCAAAGGTACACAAATAAACTTTCCTGTAACGTTTCAGATACTGTAGTGTCGCTGTAGTGTTTAGTCCACGTGAAACCTTACTGCTGTACCCAACCATTGCACACGTGAATACAATTAAAGCCAGAGCCAAAATCTAATACTTTTCATGACCAAACAAAGGAAGAATAATGTAGGGCTACACTGTACACACTCAACTATTCCAGGCTAAATCTGTTTAGCGTTTTTCAGTCACGTCGTCTACATTCTACATAACTGTTTCATGCATTTCATTGTTTTACTATACGACTTCCAGGCTGGATGTTAGCGACCTTCCAGGGTCCTTTCCGGACCTGCGTGCAATTGCACCAAACTTTCTATTATTATTATTATTCCATTCATCACCCTACTGATGATAAATATATCATTTCTCAAGATTTTCAGTCACTATTCCAGGCATGGAATTTTCATTATTACTTTCCAGGATATTTCCAGGTTTTCTAGGACTCACACGAACCCTGAATTACGTGTAGAGCTGTGCTAAGCCCACTAACACCATTAGTTTTTAACCATTTTCCAGTGTTGTCGTTTAGCCAATAGAACGCACCAGTCGTTAGCTAATTCATCGTGTCCAAAAGTAAAAATATTTAAAACATTTCAGCACAGCAGTAAGGTTTCACGTGGACTAAACAGTACAGCGACACTGCAGTATCTGAAACCTTACAGGAGAGTTTATTTGTGTTCCTTTGCTGTTATGACTTCGGATCGATTAAACCTTACCTTAAGCATCAAACGAGTTCGTTTTAGTTTTCTAATCATGTATATTAACATGAGTCTATGAAAATGATGAGTTAGCAACTCTAACAGGTTCTATATACTCTAGCGTATGATCAAAAATCCCATACTGTACGGATGCGACACCTGTTGCCAGATGCCTGAAATAAACTTAATTCTTCTCGAAACCCGAAACCTGAAACTTGAAACTTTCATCGCACGAGCAACTAAGCCGGAAACACAGTTATGTGCGGAGCTGTTTCCTTGTAGCCGACACTTGAATTCGATGTTTCTACCCAAGGCCCGCTGAGATAGTAGTTGCGCAGCGCTACTGATTAATTGCTAAGCCAAACTACACAAAAAAAATAATTCGTCGTTACGACTTTTTTTTTCTGTGCGAACATTTATCTTCCTTGAGCTTGTTCTGTAGCCAAATTCAATGTGTGATTGGCGAAAACTAATCATCTCTTTGAAAATGGGAACAATGTGAACGGCTTTAAAATGCTTTAAAAAGTCAACTGTGACTCTGTAAAAAGTCAACTTTTCAGCATATCCAGTGGTGTAAGGGACCAGTCATTATTTATCGCCAGGGAGGGGGGGGGAGGTAAGGGAAATTAGGGGGGGTCATTATTTAAGACCCTCTC
>JAHWFP010218033.1:2945-25400 GCA_023313725.1 Lithobius niger | reverse complement strand
CCTTTTCTTTCGCATTGTTATTTATCCTCAGATGGCTGAAAACAGCCAAACTCCATTTGCTGTAAAGACACAACGTGTCTAGTGGTCGCCATGCTCATATATACATATTATCTGGATGTTATCGTTTTATCTTGGCGGGTGACACACTAGCGTGTGTCTTGATTAGGCAAATATCAACGTTATTCACGTCGCTTTTTCAACAAGAAAACGTTAAGCTGTGTCCTTAATAGTGACTTTTGTGTTGTCAGGTGACCAAAGTCTCTCGATTAAACAAGTTTCAGCCTTTTCTTTCGCATTGTTATTTATCCTCAGATGGCTGAAAACAGCCAAACTACCTTTGCAGTGAAGACACAACGTGTCTAGTGGTCGCCATGCTCATATATACATATTATCTGAATGTTATCATTTATCTTGGCGGGCGACACACTAGAGTGTGTCTTGATAAGGCAAGAATAGCTTCTTTTGTCATTATGGCGAAGAAAAAGGAACACGGATGCTCTAACAAAAAAAAAATGGTATTAATTCTGGTCTTCCGGTGTGTTTTCAGGTTGTTACTGCCATGCCTTCCAAAAAGGAGTTTTGAAACACCTTACTGCCCGAAACGGTGTTAAAAATTCACTTGTGGTGTTTTCAAGTACCTAGAGGTGCTCGGCAACTCCCTTTTCGAGGTCGCTGTAGTTCAGTCTTTTATATTTTTATGTTGTTAAATTGAGGTCGAACTTCAGTGGACTAATACGCTGAAGTTCAACCTCAACTTAACAAGATACAAATGTAACAGTCTAAACAAAAAAAAAAAAAAAAGGCTGCCATATAATGTGGCACCAAAAGTAACATGGTTTAAAAAATATCAATGTGATCGGTAAGACTAGTCCAATGAACTTCAGCCTCAATTAAACAGGATAAAAATATAACAGACTGAACTAAAAAAAAAAAAAACAGAGTCTGCCAGATTAGTTGGTATCATCATCAAAAGTAATACGATTTAAAAGCATCAACGGATAGATAAACTGACAGACGCCCTTCTCGATTTAAATATTGTAAAGATAATGCATCGACAGCAAAAGCCTGCCAGACATTCCACACTTTAACAAGTCTTGGAGAAATAGTACTTTCGACACTCTGGCTTGAAATTCTGGTGTCTAAATTAAATTTATGACCCCGTGTTATACTTAGACCCCAAGTAGTAAAACAATCCCTGGGGTAAAACTTTGTAAGTACTTTTAAGACAGAAAATGTTGGAAATCCGCACGCAACTGTCGTAGTGCCAAAGCATCAAGTTTAGCCTATGAAGACGCTCTCGCTCTGTACAAGAAAGGCTGTTATGGCCAGGAATATTTTTTGGGAAATTTTCTCTGACGTCTTTGATTTCTCTAAAGTCTTTGATAAAACCTTGGATGACCTCAGCACACCACTGTATATCCGTAGTTTGTCAGACAAAGTTTGTGCCAAAGAAAGCAGCTGTAGCTTGTAGAGTAACTTGCTGTCAACAACTGACTCGATGGCCTTAACGGAAAGTCAATAAAAAGGGTATCCAGGACTTTATCCACCCTTCCACAATTGCTTTACGGTGAAAGAATTAGGAATAAAACCAAACTAATTATTGTTAATTACTGAGTGTTTCTCATTATTCTCCCACATAGTCTTCCTAACAATTATAATTAAATAAATAAATAAAAGGTTATAAAAAAAATTCATTCCATAATCTTGCTAGTGCAGTATGTTGATAGTTTGCTGGTTCAGAGCTGTCGCCCTTTTTATAAGTATGGACCACTATAGCGGTTTTCCACTCTGGTGACAGAAAACTACTTTTAAATGATAAAAAATGTGTAACGGGGAATCGATACTCTTATCTTATAAAAATTTGTGACAAACCGGAAAGTCCAAGAGCTGCACTACATTTGAAGGGCAGTAAAATTATAAGGAAATTATAAGGATAATAAGTTCAAAACTTTAGCTTTAACATAATTTCGTTGACATAAACTAACTTTTGTCGTAGACCAATGAGAGCTCTTCATAGAAACCGCGTCTCATGGTTTTCTTTTGTTTTATTTCATTGGTTTCTCTACATTTTTTCTTTTCGTGGTTTTCTGTTCGTTTCTCTTCAAGCACCATTTTATTATGCTCACCAACAAGCCGTTAATGCCACATTCCGCCAAAATACGCGGATCCCATCCTTACTTGAGTGCTCGGTTTCTACAACATTTTTGGCTGCTCCAAAACGATGGCGTCCGGATGGCGTTGAGAAATAACATGGATGCCTCATAACAATGTTTAAAACAATGTAAAGGAATAAAAAATACTCATTTGGAGCGACACGGGGTTCAGTTCATGTAATAGCAGGCAATGAGTTATCTTTATGCCATGTGGACAATTGGCCATCTTGGTAAAGATGGTATGTCACTGGCAGTGATCTGGTGATTGAATTATTCCCCAGTTCGAATCCAACTCCTGTCACTTGAACGAAATGTAAGTGCCTAATTTTTGCTGATGATCAAATTTGTCGCGTTAAAAAAAAAATATCTTTAGGGTCATTTCTGCAAAATGACCTAAGAATCATTTTTTTTATGACTAGTAGGTTGGTCGGCAGAGAATGTTATCTAAAGTGTAGCGAGAACATTAACAATTCCAAAAACTACGGTTTCGCGGTTTCATGTCAGGTCTTTTTCATTTCACGTTTCCTGGTATCATTTCATTTCAGGTCATGGATTTTAATCAATTTCGGTGTTTGCTGATTTTCGTTTATGCCCTTAGAGCTTATGTAATATGCACCGTACCAAATTTTTGAAACTCGGTTAAGCATTTAAATGTTGACTTTCCGATGGAAGTTTGAACTCAAAAATTAGAGTAAACCTTCTTCGACTAAATCATAAATGTGTGCTGAAATGAAAAATCAGTTAAATTTTTAAATAACAAATTAAGAACAAAATTATGAAATTTAATTCCGAATATTTAAAATAATGTTAAAACTTCTATTCAAAATATACTTTCCCCAGCGTGCTCAAAATTGAAAATAATCACAGTCCCACATTTTTAAATCCATTTTTGTATACATTTTTTTTGTATAAGATTAAAAAAAAACGTTCTCAATAAAATTACGACTGAATTAAAAATGAATTAACTGAATTTTTCCTTAAATGTAGAAAATTAAAATTTTTGGTATTCTAAGGGTACTCTCAAGCTGCGGTTCAGAATTAAAGTAAGATCTAACTTTAATTACAAGCATGAAAGTTGACAGTTTCGCTTAAACACAAAAAAGTTATAGATAGAGCAAGCGTGCTTATTCATGAACTGATGTATGCTGTTGTGTGTAGGCTGTTTACACAGTCGACATGTTTGAAATTATATATATAACGAAACTTCAAAATAAATTTCAACGAAAATACCACCTTCGTCTTTTTGAAGGTGCCTATCGTAAATAATTAAAGAATAATGCTCACCATTCGTCGACCCTTTTCTACAAGTAATGCATGTACGATTCTTGTCTCTAGCCTTAGGATTGTTAACTCTAAACAAGCTACGGAAATAGTTTACATACTTAATAAATTATCATTGTAAAGGAAGTAGATTAACTTGAGTTGGTACAACTTTGTGTATTAAAGTTTAGTTATGAGTTTGTTGATGCAACTTCGCTGCTCTGGTCTAAAAAAATTAACGGTTTTGCATTCTGTTTTTTAGTAGCCTTGGCAACTATTTGTGATATTTGCTACCCAGTGTTGTCTCTCTTTGGTTGCATACATTCAAATTTTGAGTAGGCCTTTGCATTTGTAGATATGAGCGGCTTTTCAGATGTTTTAAAAACTAAGACTGAATATTTAAAGATGAGTGAAAATCACCTCCGCACGGAGGTTCACTTCACCTCCTGATCTTCTACCACGCTCCTCCGCTCTAGTATCATGGAGAAATCCTAAATATCCCCATTATTAGATTAATGCGATTAAAGAATTTTGCGTCTCTAAATGACGCTGTTTAAGCCCTTTACCAGTTTTTCAGTTTCGGTTCAATGATCAGCTTCGATTTTCGCAATATATCGCAGTGCAAAGATCCTCTTTCCAAAAATATTGGTCAACTCCAGATGTGTAGTTGCAGTAGAGGACACTGTTAAGTCCGGTTTGGTGTTGTGGAGGACAGCGACAGCTATGAATTACGAATGAGTACAGAGAGTTGGTGGTGTGACACAAGGTCCAATAAAGGGTCAATGACTCTTCGAAATTGGCCTGGTTCGGATCAGGCTGTGGCACGCGGCGAATAAATTTGTCGTGTTCCAAATGTCACGTAGTCCTTGCTCGTCTCCCTCCTCTGTATAGCTGGCTAGCTCGAGCACAACCTGAGTGCGTGATGATGTCACTCAGAAGAGAGGGACTGTGAGCGACTGAAATTGAGGTAAAGGGGAATGAAGGGGTGGGGGGGCCGTATCGGATGGGGTGGGTATTGATCGATCACCAAGTGTCAAATCGATATCGGTCGTTTAGCAAGTGTTGGGAAATGTTGGTTCCGAAATGGGGATTTAGGATAAATCAAATGTCGTCGGCGCCGCAGGGATAGTTCGGGGGCATTAACCAGCCAGGCAGTCAGCGTGAATGGAGATCGAACTCGTGAACGATAGCCAAATACTGACCGTCAATGTAATGAAGGTCTTAAAGGGAGGATTTAGAAGCAGTGCAACTGAAATGGGAAGAGGCACCAACGCTCTTATCGTTTGGAGGCTATTGGCTGCAGCTGTTGTTGTTAACGTCGATCCCTCTAAACGTGACCGAGTTGCGGTTTGAGGCGTCCAAAGTATCTGAAGATTATTAAAGGGTATTTCCACTCTCCGAATTTTTGGGAGTTCTTTCTCAATTGCACTAATGTTGAATATTTTAAATGGTTTACGCTTCTCACATGTTTTTAAAAAAAAGATTTTAAATTTGTCACGCAAGGAAGATCTGGCTATTAATTTTTTTATTTCTTTATTTAGTCATTCATTTATTTATTTTTTTATTTTACACCCTCTGAAGCAAATTAGGAACTTACGAAAAATCGGTTCAATTACTAACCTTATTAGAAATTTAGTATCAGATCTTAAGCTAGTTGGTGATGGGCGAATTCGTAGATTCGAAACAGGAAGCTCCGATCATACCACGTGAGAGAGAATGACCAGGATTCGCTTGAATAAATTCCGCAGCTTCAGACGCAGCCTAGAATCCAAAACTTTCCGGATCAAGGACTTTTGACGTGATTTCTTTGATCTGTTGATTTTTCAAACTCAAAGCTGTAATCCGCGATAAACCGTATTTTTACAAGACTTATAAGAAAGTTATCACACCCTTCGTTCTTTGGTTTTTAAATACAAGACTGAAATTTCAGTCCCCGTCTTAAGAGGAAAATATTGACATAATTATTTAAACTAAGCCATCAACATAGTATTGAAGCATAAACTGTCAGCTTTCATGCATCCTTGTGCATATTCTCAGTTGCTACAATCAACTTTTTGGGAGCCAAACTTTGAATGTGGAGAAGTAGCAACGTTCACATGGATGTACGAAAGATATAGTAAATAGTAAATAGTAATAGAAAGTTTGGTGCAATTGCACGCAGGTCAGGAAAGGACCCTGGAAGGTCGCTAACATCCAGCCTGGAAGTCGTAAGGTAAAACAATGAAATGCATGAAACAGTTGTAGTGAAAGTTAAAAAACAGAGATGAAAAGTAAAATTAAAGCTATTTACAATTTTAAAAATATTTATAATAATAATAATAATAATAAACACGGCGGGACAGTTTAATAATAATAATAATAATAATAATAATTTTAGTGTAGTCATGCTTCGCGCTTCAGCCCGTAAGCAGTATAGTATAGATTCTGATTTATGCTTAATTAATGGTTCAGTGGTCAATGACCAATAACCTGCTGGTATAGAACAGACCCCGTTTTTCAGTTAAGTCAAGTTAATGATTAATCATACCCAAAACCCTACAAACATAAAGGGGACCACCGAGTTTTCGCTATAAAAATAGTGATATCAGAGCTCCAGTGGCTGCAACTAAGTTTGTCGTACGAACCACAGTCACTCAAGCATAACTGACAACCGAAAAGTTGTCAGTTAACACTTGAGTGATCTGGTTTGGGACGAGAAATTTGGTGTCAGTCCATGCTGGCTCTAATAGCACTAGTATTTATGACGAAAACTGGGTGGTCTCCTTTCCCGTGTTGTGTTTTGGTACGATATCACACTGTTTTTGGTGGTTGTTGCGTTTGTACTGATTATTATCGGCTGTGAACTTCTTGTGACGATGTTAATGTAAATTTGTACTTCATTTTGTTCTAAAAACTCTTACAAAAATGTAAACTTTGCCATGTTGACATTTTTGCGATTAGGCAGATTTATAAACGGAACTACAGAGAAATAATAAGTGGCGCATCAGCTGTCTCGACAATATTTGTGTTGTTTTAACTTCTGCAATATGGGGAACAATCGTTTTCAACACGAGGCAAGACTACAACAAAAATAGAAAATCATTTGCTACATGAATCAAAACGTCCAATATTACGTACCAATTTTCGGCAAAATCGATTTATAATAAATTTTTAAAAGAACTGCTAAGTGGCTCGTCTATTGCAGCGGCAATGTTTCTGTCATTTTAGCTTTAAAAATGGTGCTAGCATTTTTGCGCAATGTGAGGCTTATCAGCATTCGGCCATCAGCCTTGTTTTGATCACTTGTAGTACTATTTAGTAAATGTTGGGCGTGTTCCCAAGGTTTATGAAAATTGCTAAACAAAATTAATGGTTACAATATTTGCTGTTAACGTCTTTCTAAAAGTCAAGCCAAACGGCACCGTGCCTTGTTCGAGTTAAATGTGAACTGAATGGTAAATTTCAACTAGATGAATGTATAAATTATTTGATCCGAGCGTAATTAGCTAGTAATAAGTAAATAGCAGGAAATCAACGCTGGTGAGGCATCTTTTATTAACGAAATTCTTTGTCCATAGATGTAAAACAAGACTTTCTATTATATACTCAGTAAACCTCAGTATTTAGTATACAACACCAGAAACAACCAGTTTAATGTTTGTAAAATATGTAGTAGATAACCTTCCCTCAGAATATATACACTTGTCTTTGAATTTGACTTTGACACACTGACTCACTCGACGCCAACAATTGGACACCATTGAAAACCAGACGGTCGAACTAGATTGTCGAAACTTCTAGATTTTTTTTTTACTAGCTATATATCAATTATTTGACTAATTCAGAAAGCCAGTGTTTGTATCTGCACCCGTGTTTATCTGTTCAAAACACGGTAACTTCCGAATTTGTCTTTGTTTTTTTAACTTGCAACAAGGGAAATATTAGATAATAAAGGTAACGGATTGGTCCTCTTTGGTCTCGGGAAAGGGGCTACTGATCTTTTGGTACTAGCCGAACATGGTTGGAGCTTGACAAGTTACTGTGTGAGCATAAGTTTCATTTGTTATATTTCTAAAGATTGGTGATTTAGGTACTGCAAAAGCATTTGCCATGAATAGTTTCATTAATCAAGAATGAAAGTTAGAGATTCAAAGGCAATCAGATACTGCCCTAATTCTAACCTAGTTCTAAGCCTTAGTTCTATACTTGTAGTGGTTTGAACCAGACTTGCGATGATTTTATCCATAGTTTAGAGAACAAGATGTAATTTTCGACCATGTACTACAAATCTGGCCTTATCAAAGAACGTTTGCTTACCACACAAAGGGTTGCCAGTGTGCCTGAGTCATTGTGCTGCAAAGTGTGGATGAAATGAGCGTCAGTCTACATTATACGTCTCCACATTGCAGATATTTTATTGTGCCTTGCCAGTGTCTCGCAGTCGCCACACGCCTTGCAGGTATTTATTGTGCTTTATTCGTTGTGATTGTTGTTAGCTATGTGCTGAAAGAGGGCGAGAATAATTTTATTATTTTCTTATTATTTTTCCAGTAATTCTTTATTCGAAGTTGAAGATGGAGACCTTAAGACTTGCTGAGTATTTTTTTTTTTTGCTATCTATATAATTTACCTGCAAAGAATTTGAAAGTGAAGGTGAGCCTAATTTCCTGTCGGTAAATCTCACCAATTACAGAAACGATTATCATCTGTTGTATTCCGTATCTACATCACTTCGTTCATCAAGACCCAGTACATTGGAGCCAAAGCTATTCGTTCCAATATTCACAATCAGGTAGCGACAGAAAATATGCATTGCCCGGCATTCGAAGTCGGGTCGCCCACTTGATGGCCAGCATTCTACCACTGAATCACCGATGCGTAGGCCAGCAGTAGAAAGGCCTTCCTGTGTGTCCTTTCTTGACTACAGCTGAAAAAAAATGACATCACATGGAAAAACTATAACATCATACCACAAACTAAGAGAGTAAGTTGCCTACTATTGTTAAGGTACTTATATACTCATGTGGTGCTCGTCTTTGTTAAATCATTCAGCAATGTACTTAGTCCACAACTTGCAAACATTGACTGCATCGGCGTCCATTGCTGCAGTCTGAACTGTAAAGGCGAATCGAACAGTTAACCTCGACCACCAGTTTTCCGAAATTGCACGAAACTCCCTTTTTGCCTGCCGACATTCGCACACTTGGGGCAATTCCCGCCTCACAATAAAACGCTTTCAACTCGAAGCTTGCTTCGACCACGGGCTGCTTATCGCCCCTCTTCAACAACCGCAGAAACCAACTCAACTGCAAAAGCGCTTTGCCGAAAAGGTTTGGCTGCCAATCCCGGCAATGATGGGGTAGATGGCCGTATTGCTGGCAAGCAAAGCATCGCACTATCTCTAAAACTCCTCTTACTCTTCGGTTTGTTATTTGCCATCCATCTGTTTTAAAAATCGTCCATCAGTTCTGCTCTTTCATTCTTCCAGGCCCTCCCCTTCCTCCCCATTCCATTCCACACGCTCTAACTTCTCCTTTTGCCAACTTTATAAATCTTGCATCAACGCGAATGTGGATCGCACGGCGGATAATTTCATCTGTTGGTACTGAAGGCTCATCTTTGGGGGCTTTTTGTGCAGCTCGCTACACGTCCTAAATTTCTCTGGCTGTGAAAATGCTGGAAGCTAAAACCCAGCTCCAGAAGAGAGGTGGTGGTAGGATATTGATCTACGCCTGGGCTTCTTCATGTTTTTACGGTCGCTAGAGCTTTTGCGATGATCTGAGCTGAGCTGAACTGCGGGTGACTTGAGCTGCAAGATCGAAAGGCGACAGGAACACAGATGATGAAAACTATACACCAAGAGCGACAGATAAGAGTTAGTGGTGCAGTATTTAGGCTACTGCTGATTGTCAAATAGGACAGAAAATTATAAATGCAGCCACAGATTAAAAAAAGCATCAGTTTATCGTTTTGTGTGCTTTTTCTTTGGGGGTTCATCTCTTTTGTGTGTTAGTCTCTCTTTTGTGTGGATTTCTCTTTTGTGTGCTCTTTTCTCTTTCTTTTGTGTGCGCTTTCAACTACTAATCATTCTGATGTGGCATCGAAGTTTGAAAGCATCTAAGTTATATACATTTTGCTTGCAAGTATAGTGATAATGCAACACATTAAAAAAAAAAAAGTCTCGTCAAGATTGACACGTATCAAAAATCTAAGAATGAAAGTTTCAATTTTATACTTATCAAAATAAGTAGCCTTGGATAGATAGACGAACCGAAACAAATCAACTTCAACAAAATTAAAATCAAGATCTAGCAAGAAGTCCTAGCCCAAAACTTTAGATACTTAATGTGTGCCACTTGATATTGATGCTGAGCAAAGGCGTCAAAATTATGTGAAAGTATTTTTGTATTGTTTGTGCACCTTTTGACTTTTTTTATGTCAGTAATTGGACAGATATTTTAACTATAATGGTTATCCAACTGAATGGTAAACTCAGGATAAATATTGAAAAAGTTTTTGATTTACCAAAACTTAGTTTTCTGTCTATCATTCTGCATTGGTTCTACTGAGGGGATGTAAAGACAAATGAGGTAAAACGTCATAAGAGACTTTCAATTATTTAAAATACTTTAGAACTAATTGCATAAAAGTGGCATTATGGTGGGATACTACAAGATAGGTATATGCGGTAAACTGAAAACAGTGAGCTAAAGGACGAAATACTTGAGACAGAGTATGGAGCCGTGCACAATGTATTTTTGTGGTTTGCTGCTTTCAGAAATCAACGATAACCAAACAGAAAAGGCAATCTGATGAATAATAATGTGTAGTTAATAATGTGCAAAGGGTTATTTTCAGTCTTTTTAGCACAAATAATATGATGTCTTTCCAGTTTTCTTTTATTCTTACAGTAAACCTTTGGTGATATACTGTTGATACTGTTCGACGCTACAAACCATTCTACAGTAGTGTAGTATTTCTGCATTCACAGCTTCAGATATAAAAGTGCGTGACTAATCGGAAAATTTGCACGAGTGACATTCTGAAACTGCTTGATGTTACAAAGTATCAAAGTTCCGCGCTAAAGTCATCTATTTTATTCTGATATATCTCGTAAATAATGGAGTGTTAAGATACAACATAAGTTACTATGTCTATAGACACAGTGCTTTAGTGAGAAAATTGCAAGTAAAATATTTACCAAAAGGCGTGGCACTTATTTTTCCTTCGTCCTTGCCGCTTTTTCAAGCGTTTATCTTGAGAAAGTTCATTAGCAAAAGCGCCGTTCATCGTTATTAAGCGAAGACGTTTTTGTCGCTCGCGATAGTGGTGCACTAGAAATAGTGAAAACAAATTCAGCAGATTGCAGTCCTAGTAGAAAGACCTTATATTAACGTATTTCAATTTATTAGGCTCGCATTAACCGAACAGCCCCGAGCCTTGAAACAACTGGTTATCGCTGGTAAGTCGAGCGTACAGCACTTCCGATCTTTAGCTCAATTACCGATTCAGCAATCCTTAATCTAAGCAGGAGGGAGCCGTCTTTTAAGAATATTTCTCGCTTGTTCATCCCCACGCTGTTTGTGTCAGGAAAAATGAATATCCACGTTGCTTCCATGAATCACTTGTGTTTGGGGTGTGTGTGTGTATGTGTGGCTCGATCCCGGCTCAACGCGCTGCCTGTGCTGCTGCTGTTGTGGAGGATTGCAGTTTAATTTGAGGAGAGTTATTATGCCGGTGTTTTTAGCTCCCGCTGAAAAACCATTAACGTTCTTCATAAGCATAACGATGAGTTGAAGAACCTTTAAAAAAGTTTTGGCCGCACTTTTTTTTCTTTCTTTCGTCTTCTCCGTTCATAATGTTGAAAATAATATCGTAATGAAGTCAACCTTAAAGTTGAGGGCTTTATCTCAGCCATGTAAGGTGGTGAAACAGCTTGATTTTAATTATTTATTTAATTAATTATGTAAAGTACAGCGGGTCTAAAGCCTTTGTTCGAAAGCCTTTATTATTCGAGAGGAAGGGCACGCTCTCCAGCAAGGAATGGATAAAGACATAAGACATGTAAAAAAATTTTTTTTTTAGAGAAAACGTGTATGGGTTTTCTGGTCTTTTGCATTACATTGTCTAGCGTTCTCGTTTGGTTGGCCGAGTTTTCTTAAGGCTATATGCGTATTGGGTATTCTTTTCCCATTAAAACAATTTGTATGCTCACATACATTAACTGGAAATGAATTTTTTAAAACTATATTTCTCGGATTTTTCACTTATAGGTTCCCAGTTTAAAATCAGACATCCACGTTTCCGTCGTATAATGTTGTTAGAAACTAGTGTCCCTTTAGGCTGGTGGGACTATGGAATTCTTTACTCAATAGAAATGTGGTTGGTGGAAACTCTGTGTTTGCATTTAGAAATATACATTTTCAAATAAACTATGATACTATTTTCATGAATAGAATTTTACTAAAAGCGTACTAAAAGATAGTAAGTTTTATAATTCCTTGCCCAGAGAAATGAAACGTTTGAATTAGATGTCATCGTTTAAGAAACATTTCTTCACATGGCTACTTGTTTAGATCAACTAAAAAAAAATTTGTTCAATGTTGTAAGTTAACTTTTTCTAAATTTAAATGTTTTGTTCGATTTTGCATTCTTCGTTTATTTCAGCAAAGTATTAGGCTATTGTTTTATTTGGATTACTCTTGTACAGTTTTTTTTTTGTTCTTATCTTTGCAATTTTACCTAAATTTTTTATCTTCTTTTTTGTTTGCATTTTCTTACTGTTATAATTATTTATATTTTTGTTAAATAATTCTCTCGCATTTAATCCTGAGTTCTCATTGTTGGAAATATCTTTCAGCTGTGGTTGTTTGATTTTCATTTTTGTGCGGCCTCAATGCACACGTTGGCATCTGCTCTGGTGGGGTGAGGGTTTGTCTCTTTTTAGACTGACCTTGTATTTGTTTTCTGATGTGTCTTCTTCTAACCAGGTAGACGTCTAGTGATTATTTTTAGTATCAGTAATTTGATGCATTTATTTGAAAATTATATATTTGCGTATGATTTGTCAAATTCCTTTTATGGAAACCAATATATAACCTATAGATTATTAAATTAAATAAATAAATAAATTATAACTAAGTAGCAGCAATGTAGCCAAACTGATGTAATTTGTTATTCTACGGCATAGTTGTCTCTCATTTACTATTACTGTTGTATTTATTCAATGTCAATATAAACAGGGTAGGCAAAAGTCTGATTGATACCAACCAAATAAAATGCAGGACATTAAAGTTAAATTGAATATGACTTTACACATTTATAGGAAGTCAGCCAGCCTGGACGCATCCAACGAATATACTAAAAATTGCCTTAGTGCATTTTTTCAAAGTCATTCCGTTTCTAACTTTTTATTCTTAGACCAGACCGTCTTAGACCAACAGTTTAAATTTGACGAGTGCAGGGAATCATTAAACGGTACTAACCTCAACAAATAATTGAAACTTGGTTAATTAATTCAAATGTTATGGGAAAAATAAAATTTCAATAAATAACCGAATTGTTGATATCATCATTGGAGGCATTATAGCTGACTTCCAATAAAACTATTCAATCATATTGAACTAAATTTAATGTCCTGCATTTTATTAGGAGGGAACCGGACTTTCACGTGCCACCCTTCATATACTTATTAATTTTGATAAGCAAACTCATCGAAGCAAACTAATAATGGTACAGATGAACCAGTTTAATTTTGAACCTTACTGTGCGATCTGTAAGTACAATGAAATCCAGTCCGCGGGGTTAAACCCAGAGGTTCGATCCGGTTAACCTTGATAGTGACAGCGGCCTAGATATAGCCCAAAATCAGCCATAATATAGCCTTTAGTTACCCTTTTTAAGTTACCGACAAAAGCTAATAATTTTCATTTGGAATTATCCAAAATAACAATCATCTTGTGCAATTGTTGAAAGTAATTCTGTTAACAAAGGTACAGGTTTTAACGAAATTCGTTTGTTAACCATAGAAACTAAGCATCGAATTGAGCAGATGAATTAACGTTTATCTCTGCAAGTAGTTCTAGTAAGACCTAATAACTGCAATACAACGACTATCAATCTACGTCACTAACCTAGCAGTAACTCAACTTTTATTTTTCTTCCAACTTTTTTTGTTTGTTATTGCGATGACTACGTGAACTCAAAAACTTTAGCAATCATTGCACAGCCCGGCGGCACCCTCTTCGTAGTAATAACACCCATCCGTACATCGACGAAGTAGAAATAAATTCTGTGTTTGGTTCGAAGCCTACTCTCATTCATCATCAACAAGTTATTATGACAAGCACTAATCTATAATCTTTTGCTCGAGCAAGAGAAAAAAATTGTTCGTCCCGTTGCTACTCAAAATTGCCTGACATTACCGTTGATTATGGGGTCTCAGCGTGTGGTCTTCAGATGAAAGATCTACCGTTCATGTATCTCGCGCCATCTCCTTCCATCTCGATCGGTCGACAACGAAGCCTGCCTTTTTTCCAGGCGACGCACTAAAAGTGATTGGAACATTCCGTTCGATGGGCTCCCAAGTCTTCAGGGGGGATTTAGTACTGATGTACGGCGTGAAGGCCAAGCTGACGGACGCGAAAAACCTCAAGATTTAGAGGGAGATGTTACTTATGCCACTACTCCCTTCACCTTCACCTAGCTCACTGTCTTCCACCATTTTTTTTCTGAGGGAAGAGCCGGGGATTTCAATCCTTTCCCTTCGTCACCAACTAAAAGCTTTAAACTATTAAAAAAGTCTCTTTGTCACTAAAACCCAGTGACACTTGATTATATAAACTCAGATTATAAAGCCGCAGATGTCTCTAAAGCCTAGAGTGAACTTGATTATATGTTTGTTTATATGTATTAAATGATGCCTATGGACGTTACCTTTTGGCCGTGTCAGTATGGCTCAGCGGTAGGACCTCGGCCTTTGGTTCCTAAGGCAGTCTGTCACATAAGTCCAAAAAGCAATGTAAATAGGTTTGCATCTGTATTTATCAGGATATACCGTTGCATGATTAACACGTATGTTGAAATTAACCTTAACCTTCTAAGTTTGAAACGCAATGAAAATTTTGTGATAGGCTTGCAATTTGTCTAATTTCGTGATGTTTATTACATAACTAGTAATTCCGTGATACGATTGTTTTAATAGTACACTGTTGAAAACAAATTAATTATCAAAATCGGATGTTTTGATGGATGGTAATTATCAAACCGGATGGTTGATATTTCAAAATTGCAATCAAAAATACTTTCCACATTAATAAGTTGACACAACACATTAAATAAACACCTTACAGAATTGATACTTGACACTCACGTAATTCAAAAATGCCTAATGATGAAAAAGAAATACTAATTTTACGTAGAGCATATACCAACAGCCTGGTTCACTGCTAGCTTAAGTAAAAAACAGTTTACGATCCCCGGACTGTTATTTCATGAACGTGCATTCATTAATTGTTTTACAACACCTACAACGCACGCCTTTACTGTGTTCTGCTTTACCTCATCTAACTTTGCTTTGTTATTTTGAAAAGTCGGTGGAAAGGACTACAGCCGATTGGTCACCCAACAAGCCCACAGGCCAAATGAGGATCATGAGTCAGGAAGCTGACCGTATCAGCTTGTTGTTCAGACAGACCGGGGATTTTAATACACTGAAATTCGTGTTAAACCACCACTTCCAGACGCAATTGTACATTATTTTGTTGTGGTATTCGGATTGCTTGGTTACTTTTTATTAATTCGTGCCTACGGTTAGAACAGTTTTAATTGAGTCAAGGGGAAGCAAAACGTTTACTGAAATGGTTTAACTACACGTCAGTACCAAACTTAACCAAACCGTTGCTGAGCATCAGTATAATATCCACGCTTGAGGCTTCTGTAGAGGTTCAGCTCACCAACGTGTTTACCATATTGAATTTCCGGTTTTCGCAGAAACTGTTGAAAAACAGTATTTAAAGCAATATAAAATAAATAACAAAAAAAGTTTGACTGCAATTTTTGTTTGGCGTAATTAAATTATTAGCAAAAGCCTACTGAATAATAAAATCCAGGCACAAGTTTAGTTTACCAAATTGAGATAAAAGCAGAGTTTAGTCGACGGTATTTTCATCCAAAGACTTAAGCATACTAATTTAAACAGGAAAAGTCATCCTTGATGTATTTTGGTACACAAAACAGTTACTATTGATCATATTTGTGGCGTCATTCAGTGCATTGCTAGTTGTTTTAGGGGTTGTGGTTTACAACACTATATACGTTGTGGTTTATGACACCTATAGAAATTGTGGTGTACAATAGCTATAGATGTTATGGTTTACAACACCTATAGAGATTGTGGTTTACAACATCTATTCCGTACATCTTTCAACACGCAACGGTGACAAATATTCGTCCATGGAAGATTGATTTTAGACGTTTAGTTTGTGACGTTGTTCGCTACAATGCCTAAAACCTCATTATAGGATCCAGAGCGCCCTTATAACGGGTTTTAGGAATATCTAGGTGTTGTAACTCACAACGCCAAGTTTGCAGTGCACTCAGGTTTTCCTTCCTGTAGCAAAAGAATAGTGGCGTTGAACAGTATACATGTTGAGCGGTTTATGTTCTCCTATTAAATAAATTTAGTGTCACGGAATTTGACGTGTCATGGAATTTGGTGTAGCACGGAATTGTGTAAGTTTACTCTTCATATACTATATTTTTCGATGTGTAGTGCGACTAACTATCTTTGATACAATCGAAATAGTGTGTTTAATTTTAATTCTGCCACGTTGCTTTCGCAACTTTCGAATTAATAATTTGTTACTGTTTTCCACTTTCCTGTTAGTTTCTGTTAATTTCTATCTACGATTTTACTGTTTTCAGCGTGATTCTATAATGCTTATGTTCTCGGTTGGTTTCTCTGTCCCAAAGACGATTATCTATGCTGTTTATAAAATGTTTATTCTTTCATTATTATCAGTAAATTTGTTTCTTGTGAACACAGCCATATGTATACAGTAGCATAGGCACACAACACAAGATAAGTTTTTACTACAGAAAAGTAGGGATTGAATATTTATGTAATTATTTTACTAGTTGTGGTGGATTACTTGATAGTTTAAAATTTTAGGGGGTGGGGGAGGGGAGCTTACGATATATTTTTTTAATATTGCCTAAAATATGAAGTCTAAGCCAATAAAAGTTCTCTAACGAGACACTATCAGTAGTAGCCTGACGGTTAGCATGCCTCTCTTGTATGCCAGAGGTTTCTGGTTCGATACTGACTTCCATCACCCCAGGCATTTTTCGGGAAGAGATGGGTCCTGTAATACCTCCTGCTTAAACCGTGGCATGTAAAGGGTTCTAGGAATTTCCCAACAGAATTTCCTCACAAAATTGCGTTTTTTTTCCTTTTGGTGCCATGGTTCTAAGTGTACCAAACCTCGAAAAATATCGGGACAAATGGTATTAGCCGAAATTATTCATGAATTACACCTTACACTCTTTTGTGTATCTACTTTAAGTTTTACGGTATGAGAGACATAGTAAACAGACAGTTTTTATAAAAGAGAATAAACTTTTTAATTGCTTCTAGAAAGCCTAAAGCACTTAACGTGAAGCAGTTAACCTAAAGTAGTTTAAAACCTAAAGCAATTGGGGAGTGCAGGAACCAAAAAAACCGACTCAGAAAAAAATAAACTCCTTCCCAAACAGGATACACACGACAGGATGTCCTTGGAGCTCTAAGACATCGATCCCCTAAACTTCCTGTTCAGACGGATATCACGTTAGCAGGTAGTAAATTTCTAATTCCGCTACTTTCCGTCCTTCTTGGAAACGTCAGCAGAAGTATAACCCCCACCCCGGACTGCTCGTTAGTCTGTTACAAGAAGATCCTTTCATGGTAGTAAGAGTAGGCTTTTTTAGAAGCTTTTTATCAGCTCAGTCAGAGAAAGGAAGAGACGTCTTAGAAATTCCCTTCGAGGTGTCAAGAGAGGTGGTAGGTGGTCTTTTCAATTGCTGGCGAGAGGGTTAGTTGACATTGATCATTCACTCGTAGACGACTCGACGTGCATTGAAATATGCATCTACCCCCACTGTCAGGGGATTTAAAGATAGATGCAGTAACCAAAGGTGGCGCCTCGTCCTCGGCAAGCGACAACAACCGAAGGATCGACGAGACCTTGTTCAGTCTATCGTCTCGCTCTTGATCTAGCTCCACATCAGAATGTGTCAAAGGGCAGTTCGTGGGCTGAGGCGGTACAGCATATCGTTAAAGAAATCTGTATCTGATATTTATTTAAAATAGAAGTCAGTACAGCGAGCGTGCTGGCCAAAAGGACGTTTGATACAGAATGGAGAATAGCCGGTAGCGAAGGAGAAATCGTACATTTCATCCGTTTTGTAGAGTTTTTGGAATTTCTTTTCTGTTCCATCCCCCACATTTCTGAACCTCACAAAAAAATTCAATTTCCATGTGAAACTTAAAGCTAATGTTTGGATAAAATGTTGTCTGCCGTAAAACAGAGTTAGGAATAAGAGAGACTGTTTCTGAAAATTCGTGTAATGCATAGAATTCATTCTTATAGACTAACTTTGCCCTAGTTTTATCCAGTAGAAGGCGTGCATTGTACTACTCCATAACCCAAATTCTTTTTTTTCTTCACTTTTATGTTTTCCCTGGCTTTTTTTTAAATTTAATATTATGATGTTTAGTTCAGTTCATGATTCCATAGTAAACGCTAGTTCAACCTATAAACATTGCATTAAAACACATCAGGCTGACTGAAGCGAGTATATCCAATAAGGAAGCCCTTTGAATAATTACTTTTTGGCTTATGAACATGATGAGGTGGACATCCAGAATGTATATACAATAGCATTGAATAGAATTTTAAGATAAAAGAGTTAAAAAAAAATAACATTCTTCGTCGAATTGATTACGATATAGCTAGCAAAAATTGCGAAACATCGGGTGGTGTTCGATCAGAATACTTTTAAATTTCTTTGAAATTCAATATGATATCTTCCAGGATTATACTGCGTGGGACAAAATTTCTGTAGCATTCCGTTCAATTTACTGATACTCAGTACCTAAATGTGTATAGGATATCATCCGCATTCTGAAGATTGAGATCAACAACGTCCAAGAACGCAGTCCCAAGCGATTGTTGATATAAGTCAGAGGAAGCAAGTAATATCCTGCGTATCACCCAATTTTAATGCATTACCACGTGACATTATGAACAAGCATTGTTGTTCATCATTCTTGTAATTGTTGCCCAATTGGAACTTTTTCTTTCGGTAAAGAAAGGAAACAAGAGTTTCATTGTTGATCAGTGTTAAGAGCAAATGGACCAGTGCTCGGCTAGCTCGGCAATGTCGAGGGCCGCATGCTCGAATGGTTGTTGATCTTATTATAAGAAAGCTGGTGTTTTTATTTGGAATTCATTATTCATTCCATGGTGGCAGCGAGCTATGTAGATGAAACGCTCCCAGGTGAATTTTTTCCTCCAAATAATGTGAATTTGTACAGAATTCAGAAACACAGTCCAAAACTAAGTAATAGTTATAGCCATCCTTTTCCCACCAATGGGGTACAGTAAGTGATTTATTGGATAGTTTTTTCGTAGGAGTAGCCAGAATCGTCGGAGCCCGACGGGCTTAGTCTACATGTATACTTATTGCAACAATAGGTTCCATTGTTGTAAGAATTCAATACGGAATTTAAAGGACTGTTTACAACAATGAAAACGGCAAAAGTATGGTAATAAGCAATAGTTATAGAAATAGAAATAGAAATAGAGATTGACGGTAAACGCAGCAGCCCCCCTCCCCCCCCCCCAAAAAAAAAAAACCCCAAAGAAGTTAAGCAACTAGAGCATCATAGCGTGATTTGAAAGTGTGGAGTGAAGGAGCGCAAACAACAGATAGAGGGAGGGAGGGAGTTCCAGGGTTGAACAACCCTTTCCGTGAAAAACTGAAAGCGTAGTTTATCCGAGATACAGTGCCAGAAATACGGAGTGGGTGGCCGCGAGTGAAGTTGACATTTGGAATGAGGGAAATAACAGGGTCCACATCAAGAAGACTGTGAATAAGTTGGTAGGTAAGTATCATGTCGCCACGATGAAAATGATTATGAATGGAGGAAAGCCCCAGTTTACGTAGGCAATCGGAATACGGTAAGGAACGAGTAGTGTGACACCATTTGGTAAGGCGGCGTTGGCAGTTTTCGAGACGATTAAGTGAGTAAAGATTGTAGGGACGACAATTGGGAGCAGTTACCAAAGACTGGGAGGAGAAAAGTTTTATATATAGGTGTAAGGTGAAAGGTTGGAGAAACGTTTCAGTGCAAAATGGGCTTTACGAAAGACTTTGGAGATGACATTTTTAGTGTGAAGATTGAAATTTAGAGCGTTACCAATAAGAATTCCAAGGTCAGGATAATAATCCTGATATTAGTAATAGGAGTAATAGGTTTGCCAGAAAGATCGTAAGGAAAGTGAGGATTATTATTCCCAAGGTAAAGGACGTGACATTTATCAGTATGAAAAAGATGGGAATTGGTAGAGTCCCAGTGCGCAACACGTTAGATGTCTTCTTGAAGTAATTTGCAGGAAACAGAGTCAGAGAAGATTTTTAAGTCATAAGCATAGCAGGCATTAGGAGAACGAATAACAGAAGGTAAGTCAGAGATGAAAATATTGAACAGGAGGGGACCAAAAACGGAGCCTTGAGGAACACCAGAGGTAACGTGAAGCCAAGGAAGGAGGAACCACGAAGGACCACCCGTTGCCACCTAAGGAGTAGGTAGGAGTTAAGATAGGAAATAATGCCAGGGGAAAGTAGTAAGTTTGGACAAAAGCTTAGTATGTGAGACAGTATTGAAAGCTTTACTGAAATCAAAGAAAACAAGGTCACGTGGTATACCAACGTCAATAAGTTTGGTAATACGATCATACGTAGAGAGAAGATTGGTGAGGCAAGAACGTTTAGGAAGGAAACCATGTTGGGTGGGCGGAAGAATTTTTGAGTTGAGAACATTCATTAAAAAGATCAGAGTAGATTAACCGTTCAAGAATTTTTGAAATGGACGAGAAGAGACTTATAGGTCTGTAATTAGTAACAAGCAAAGGGGAACCCGATTTATGAACTGGAGTGATATGTGCATCCTTCCAGCATGAAGGAAAGGTACTAGAAAGGATGGAATTGGAGAAAATGTGAAACAAGGAAATGGAAAGAGAACTCGCACAATTATGAAGAAAAATAGGAGGAATGTTATCAGGACCTAAAGAAAGGTCTTCCTTAAGGGATAGCAGAGAGAAAAGAACATTGGTCACACTGAAATGAACGACGCCAGCTGCAGGTGGAATAGGATTGCGTGAAGATGCAGGAAGGAAAGTTGTGGAGAAAAAATTATTTAGCTTGGAACCAATGGTAACATCATCAAGGGAGAAAGTATTGTCATAATTTCTGATACAGCTTAAAGGGCCAGTTTTGTTATCATTTTTGAGGTAAGAAAACAGTAATTTGGGGTTGCTTTTGGAACATTGAATAAGGTTGTCTTCAAACAAAGTTTTGGCAAGTTTGGTTTGCATGATAACATTCTCTCTAGCAGTGAGGAAGTTTGCCATGTTAGATGGAGACAGAAAGGAACAAAGCAGACGATACAAACGCTTTTTTTTTTGTTTAATGAAGCACGAAGTTCAGGTGTGGACCAGGATGGGCGGCAGGAAGAAGGCTTCTTGGCCACAGAAATGAAACGGGAGGTAATAACTTGAAGGAAGGCGGTAAGTATTTGAACCTGTGAATCAACATGAAGATCGGCAAGTTCGGTAAACCAATCAATGCAGGAAATAATGTGGTTAATAAGCGTGTAGTCAGCTGAACGAAAGCCATCCTTTTTCCAAATGGGGTACAGTAAGTGATTTATTGGACGGTTTTTTCGTACGAGGGGCCAGAATCGTCCGACCCCGAAGGGCGAGGATGTTCTGGTCCGAGTACGTAAATAAAAAATCCAATAAATCACTTACTGTACCCCATTGTTGGAAAAAGGATGGCTATAAGTTTCTTATTACCATACTAAATGGCTGTTTTCGACGTTTGATCGTGTTTATTTACGGCCATTAATGGTACTGAAATTGGCTTAGCACGGCTTGACTTTTCATTGTTACAACAGAGGGAAGACCAGCAACAATGAAACCTCACACGCATCTCCACGTATTCGCGCACTCGTCTATTGTTGCCCGTTCGTTCCTTCGATTTCCCTTTGATAGTTTTTTGATGTTTGCATTTGTATTATGGCTAAATTCAGTATTTCTTTGGGCGTTGATCAACTGTTTGACGAAGATGAAAATGAAGTTTTGAGCCAGGGTTTGGCCTAAGTGGAAGGTGAACCAGTTTTAAGAAACCAGGGTCAATGTTTCGGTAAGAATACAAAACGTAGATTTTCATTTGTTAAAGAAGATGAAGCATTGTCGCAATAAGTATACATGGACACTTATTGCAACCATAGGTTGCATTGTTGTAACTATACATTCTTACAGTATTGTTGCAAGTACACATGTATACTTATTGCAATAATAGGTTTCATTGTTTTACTGCTCTTACCATTGTTGTAAGAATCCAATACGGGATTTATATGGACTGTTTACAACAAAACGGCAAAAGTATGGTAATACGTATTCTGGGAGTTTGAAGGACATGAATATAGAGCCTAAAATAGTTTCAACGTACAAAAATGGAGTCAACGAAAAAAAAAACCAACGCATCGTTCAACACCACTTCTTGACACCACTTCAAAATTTAAAATCGAACATTTGGTACAAGAACGTAATAATCAGAAAAAAAAAGACGAAATGGGTTGGTGAAGAGAATTACAAACGAAGCCTGTTTAGGAAACGATTTCTTAAATCATACATACTTTGAAAGCTATGTCAACTACACTTTGTTGTATCAGCACAGGCAGAGTAGGTTTTGGGAGGGGTGGAGCCTCCATAGGAAAGTGTTACATGGGTCTCGG